>CAUYPK010065971.1:0-14699 GCA_963574355.1 Loris lydekkerianus | reverse complement strand
CACTTATGTACCTTCATTTCTAATTCACTTAATTTTTTCAGTATAATTTGTTTTTTTTTTTGTTATTTTACTATTTTTTTCATTAGTCTTTTTTTTTTTTTTTTTTTTTTTGAAAACACATTTTAATTGCTTGCTGTAAATACCACCCACTTACCTGGCTCACTACTTACTTGTCTCCGTGCTATTAGGAAAACACACCTACTTTCAATTCTTAATTAGTAATAATGTTAATAAAAAAAAACTAGGATGAAGAGGGTGGAAGAGACAATGAAAGCATTACAGAATCTATTGTAAACAGTTTGGGGCAGGGGCTGTGGAAAAGCAAAGGTAGCCCTGATTTCTGAGGAATTATCAGCCTTCTCAAAGGTGATGGTTCTTCGATAATTACCACCATCGAGCCAGGAAAGATGTTACTTGCCATGATTACGTCATCAGTTACCTTGGCATAATTACCCAGCTATGGGCTATCCTATCACGAGGCCATCTCTACATCAACCCAAGAAGGGAATGGAGTTGTGATAAATGGAAGTTGATGCAATGAGAATTTTAAATTAAGTTTTAGATTTTTGTCTTCAGCACCTGCAAGATTTCATTGTCCTTCAAACACTGAACATTTTCAGGTAAAGTATACCACATTTTAACAAAATGAAATCCAAGTACCAATTTGAAACCTTGGAAATCCTTACAAATCCAACACTTGCTCTGATTCTTGCAGCTATTATGAAATTGTTAGAAATCTCACCTTCAAAATTAATAAGTGACACTCCATGAGCATAATTACGTTGTTCATCTTTCCATAATCCATAATTCCTCTGCGTGTAATAACATGTGATCAGTCCTTCTTGTAACCCAGCTGCTTCAAATAATTGCTTGCTGTCCTACTGAGAAAAACTTTTTAATAAATGACTCATTAAGCAAATAGTGCCACTCTGTTCTCATAGCTACAAAATCAGAAATGGTTTTTACCCAGAATTTAATTCTATGATTCTTTCCCCCCCTTTCCACAATAGCATTGGATGGGTTGGGAAAGAGAAGGATCAAAATATTTCAATTAGAGCCCCCACAGCTCTTTAGGAATACTACCAGGATTTTGTCCCTAATTGAAGAAATAGATAACATGTGTCTTTCCTTCAGCAGCTCCTATTTCCTTAATAGACATTTTTTCAATGACTTTAAGAAATGTTTCCTTTGAAATACGACATCACATAATGGGCCCCATCTGGAATGGCAACTTTTCACATAAGCTAAGAAATTGGAAAAGGAAAAACTCTTTTTTTGGGGGGGTTTTTGTCTAAGGTGAATAATTGCAATTAGCAATATCTACATATGTCACCATGACTTGAAAAAAAAAAAAGAATGAGTACAGCTTTTCAATAACCAGGCTTTTTAATAACTCAAAATCATGAAAGGCTGATATCTAAGAAAAAAATCTGGTGAATTTTAGTTTTTCCAACTGAAACCTTTCTTAAATTCGGTTCTGTATTACCTTAGTTTTGGGTAGTCTGGCTTTTTAAAAAACATCCATTTAAAATAAATCTGAATTTTCTAACTCCCTTCATCAAATTGGATAGAATGTTTATAGAAAAGGGAGAGCTTTTCTTTAAGACAGAAGACATGAAGAATTTCACGGGGAAGATGGCATCTGAAGCCTTGTGTTCTAGCGTGGCAGTGAACGAAGGCTGCAGGGAGCAGAATTCAAGCCCTGACAATGTTAAATTGGACCTGCTGAGTGGTTTGATTCAGTAATAGTTTCTCAGGTGCACTCAAAGAAACTTCAGAGGAACAGGTGTAAACAGTTTATGCCCTGACACGTGTGAAACCATTGTAGACAAAGGCTGTGGTCCAAAGATGTGGTTGGAAAAAATCGGCAGATCAATACACAAGGAGGCGACCATTATTCTGAAAACCACACAGAGGAGAGTTTCTCTGGCCTGTGCCGAAAAGGGCCCTACATTTTAAATTATGTCAGCGGGACAAAAGACAAGGGGGATGAATTGAAATTCTGCAGCCCAGCTTTGGCGAGTATTTATAATTAGGATCACATGTGTTGCTACACAAACCATTTTGTGTGTCTCTTGCCTTTCTCTGCTATATGCAGTAC
This sequence comes from Loris lydekkerianus, assembly GCA_963574355.1. NCBI lineage: Eukaryota > Metazoa > Chordata > Mammalia > Primates > Lorisidae > Loris > Loris lydekkerianus. The sequence continues at coordinate 12,598 of CAUYPK010065971.1, read as the reverse complement.
AATCGGTGGGACCAGCCCTGGAGAGAGCTCCGTTTCAGTCTGAGCAGCCAACTCACCCCTTCCCTTTAGTTTTATTTTATAACATAATTCCAAATTGATGGCTTTTTTTGCATCTTGGTTTTGGCAGGGTTTTTCTTCTCAGAAATTAAGGAAAGGTATATTATTTGGCAAATGAAAAAGAAAGAAGGGGGCTTATTGTAATTAAAGGCAGAACATGAAATTGACTTGAAAGCACTGAGTTATGAATTCTCCCTGTCATTAATCTAAAGTTTCTTATAAACCAAATCACCCTCTATGACAGTCAGAATAAGAAATCTTCTCATTCTTCTCGAGTCTCTCTATCAGTCTTAGGGACTGTGCCTGCTGAAATGCAAACCCTATTACGATACGTCTGCCTGGAAATAGCCAGTGTCTTCTGAGATGAAACCATTAGTGCTAAACCCAAACAGCATTAAAACTATCCGTATTTTCAGACCTCAAAGGACTATATGTTTTTTGAAGATAATAGCTTTTTGGACACCAAAATCACTTCTTTACAATAGAAAGATCCAATATTCAATCTGCCTCTGGAGACAGATGTTTCCAACCTATGGATGCTGTTTATTTCATTAAATCATGATGAATCTGGGATCAAAATCATTATGCTATTACACAGCAATACCTTTTTCTAAAGGATAATGTTCCCCGTAAGGGTTTACTTTCATTCTTTATTCTAGTCCTCCATCCACCTCCCCTCTTGATGACAATTACCCACAACAATAAGAAAAGCCTAATGATATCATTTTGTAACCCAGGAATACAGGTGCTCATACAAAAATTTCACAATTAACTTTAGGAGATGAGGTCAAAGACTCAAACATACTGCTCAATGATTGAACAAACATCTATCAGAAATAATGCAATAACTTACCTTGGCAAACAGAAGGGCTTAACAAGGGAAAATTTCTACATTCATGTGTGGTTGGGAATCTTCCCAGGGTATTGTCCAGCAGCCAGAATCCACAGAATCCACCCCCAGATGAGTGGTAGATTCCCAAGGGATCCCTTTGGAGCACAAGTATCTGCTCAGGGTGACATGCAGTCATGGAAACTAAGTCCCCTATGTAAGAGAGGTCACCTCAAGTAAATGTAATGTTTCAGAGTTAATCTTTCAGGAAATGTAAAAATCTTTATAATTAACAATTTGCAAATGTTACTTTGTAAAAGAAAAAAACACACCATAAATTATTATCACAAAAAATGGTCAAGTTCTGCTTTCAGCCCACCCAGCGTGTAAACAACTGACAAGCAGGGCATGATTAGAAGGTCCTCCCAGACCTGATTAAAGGCAGTCCACACTTTTCCTAAAATCGCCATGTTGGGACACACTCTCTGGCAGACCCTGAACCCCATCGTTACTCTTCTTTGTTTAACAACACTCAGAAACCTCGGCCCCCAGGGATGTTGTCATGTTTCACAAAGACCACATTGTAACTCTAATTCCTACTCTCTTCCCGGTTCACTTTATATGCTCTGCATGTGCGTGTTTGATTTTCAGAACATGACTCATGCCTTTTAAGTTACTCCACAAACTTCTAAATGGAGAAAAGGAGTGATGGGTTGGGTGATTGGAAGGTGTCCTCCTTTCCCTGGACAGTCTGACTTTTTAAAGAATGCACCAAGTGATGTTCTGGTTCACCAAGATCAATGTGATGTGACATTTGAGAAGGGACAGGATACTGGGTATTCCCCTTACATTATTTGTAGACAGCTCATCAATTTTCTTACTGACAGAAATACATACCCGCCCCCCTTCTTTCAACAGAATCACAGAGCAACATAGAATGTTAGAGCTCAGCTGGATTCTCAAGATGATTGTGGCAACTGTTAAGATTTCACTAAATGACTTATTTGGTGTTATAGTTAAAAAGTATCGAATATGATTTTGTTATCTGTGTTTAGCCTCCATGGGCCACAAGATTTAGGTAATATGGAAATATTTCAAACTTTCGGAAAGGGGTGAAGACAATTTGCTATCTAGATTCACTTGGGATGCCTCCTTCATGATTTGAAAGAGCACCCCGTGGAAGGGGGCACTGCATCCACCACTCAGGGTGAATGAGAATTGCTCTGCTGAGACAGGGAAAGGAAATCTGTTACTTGGCTTCTAAACAGAGTTAGAGGTGTGGGGTGTGAGGAGGTGTGACAGAGTGAGGAGGGACAGGAGAACGGCTGGAAAGCATTGCTCTCAATACCCACTTCAAAGGGGTGGCCAGCCGACATTTTCAGTACAGATCAACCTTCCTGAGCTGATCAGCGCCGGCTTCACTGCCGCCTTATAAACTCAGTCCCACCCATGTGCCCCCTGTACTTTCAACCATTCCAGCAAAATCTATTCATATATTTTGAATCAGTAATGCTGATTGTTGAAACCAGAGAGGGACTGCGTTTTTCTGTGCTGTTATGCAGGGGAAAGTTTGCTTATAAAAAATAGAAACCCAAGGACAGAAAATGTAAGAGAAGCCTGGGGAACTTGCCGAAATCTTGCAAAGATTTAGGATACATGGTGCTATCCCTGTGGGGGAGTTTGGAGGGCTAGACAATCTGGTCCAGATCTATCAAAGCAGAGAGGTTCCAGCTACATCAAGATTATCTTTTTCCCCTCTGTGGACATTTACACAACACTGATTCATTTCTTATGTGTATGACCTGTGTACATGTGGGTATGTGAGTATGTATGTGTGTGTGTGTAAGAGAGAGAGAGAATATTTGGGTAAGTATCTTGCCCCAAATAAGAGCTCACTGCTCTTTTTCTAGTCTTCCATTTCCCTAAGACAGTGTTTAGTTTTAAGCAAATTTTCTAAAAACTTGGGTAGAAGCTCTGACGTCTACAGAGACGATTTGACCCTGCCATCGACTGCTCTCAGTATCAGGGTCCAGCACTCTGATGTCATCATAATTATAATGCTCTTTGCTCTCTTGTTATTTTGACTTAGGTTTTTATACTTTTCAAAGGACTTTCACATTGATTGTATCATCCCATGCTAACAACCCCACTGGGAGGTAGAAGGACAAGTTATTATTAGAACGCAACTACTCCCCTGTCAAAACAGCCTTGACAGAAGCCCTGGGGCCACTAGCAGAGAAGGCCACTAGTGATGGTCTTTACAGAGAGGTTCTCTGAGGCTGACAGTGTGACAAGGCTTGCACATGGCTGAAGGAAAGAGACCATAAGAAAGGGCAGCCTGGTCAAAAGACCATGTGCCAGCATAGCAGCTCCGTCTGGCGGGAGCTGGGCAGGGTAGGAATGAGAACAGTTCTCCGGTAGGATAACCTTTCTTCCTTTGAGTCTGTCAGGCCACACAGGGGTTAAGGCCTTAGAGGGGCTGACATGGGTCTTTACTTTCCTCTCTCCATCTGGGAGATAATACTGCAACAGAATAAGATAGAAAAGAAATATCCCTAATTTTTGCTTAGAGCTCTTTCTTTGGAGAAGCAGTAAGAAAACAAAAATGTCTATCTACATTTCAAGAAAAGGTGCATAATATTCTTTCTCTCTCCCCCCCCAGGCAGTGATGGCTGAGATTGTATGTACTAAATGGCTGGACATTTTATGACCAGCTGAGTCATTTCATCCTTTTTAATGATTTCTATATTGATGGCACCAGGTTAAAATAAACATGTAACTTGATCCCTCAAGTACCTTGTACTTAGTATAACTTCAATAAATGCCATCTATTGTTATAATTATATGCATAAAGATTTGCCACAGAGAAATCAATTCATCAGCATGTCTGCTGAAATAACTGATCTGCCACATGTACTTCAGATTCGTAGGTGAAGGTAGAGGTGGCTAAGAGTTTCAATATACCAGACAGGTGTCTGTTCTGGGATCTGGAGTGAGCCAAGCTGGAGTGGAAAGGCCAACCCCTACAATAATACCATCAGCCTTTTTTGTTTGTTTGTTTTTTGCAGTTTTTGGCCGGGGCTGGGTTTAAACCCACCACCTCCAACATATGGGACCTGTGCCCTACTCCTTTGAGCCACAGGCACCACCTGTAACCATCAGCCTTTTTTTGCCAGTCACTATGAATGAACCTATAAGCAGAAGATTCCCTTTTCCCAACCACAAAATCACTTTAACTTCTTTCTCACAAAGTAGCTCCCTGGAACGAGGGAAGCTATGTTACCGAGCCCTCCATGCCTATTGACATTTGTTTGATGATCTCCCTGATCACACAATTCCGAAGGCAAGAGCTTAGAATGATTTTCAAATGTATCCAGTTCACAGCCAAGTGAAAATGTTTCTGTACCAAGAATAATCTTACATTAAACAATTTTTCTTTCAACAGCCTAAATTTAACCAGCTGGAATTCTTTTTTTAGATGCTATTCTATTCAACCTTTAAAAATGAAAAATCTGACTTTAATGTAAAATCTGCATTTCATCAAAGACGGGACATGAGGTCCTTCGCTTAATTATTCTTCAGAAATTGAACATCTTTACTACTGCATGCTTAGCAGGTAGCAAAGACACAAATTGGAGAAAATGGGATTCAGATCCCAAGTACTGACCTTACCGTTTCCATCTGCATTGACTAGGTATAGGGAATACACCTTCCACCGCTATGACTCACATGCTCAACAGCGCATGATGAACAGTCAATGGTAATGTCACTAAATTCCACACATAAGCAGAATTTAGAGTGTTAATAAGTAAAATCGCAGCACTTCACAATCGCATGACACTTTATTTCATAAAGCCTTGGAATGTTTATTATACCATCATATTCTTTTATCAGCCCCAGGAGGGAAGCGGCAAGAGGGCTCAACTAAGCAGACCATCCAGCTCGCGGGTAGTGAATCCAATGCCTGCACCTTGCCTTTGCAGAGTAGTTTTGTTCCTGTCATGTCTCTTTCCAATAAATGTTGAGACTCTTGTGGGCAGGGGCAGAAAGTGCAGAAACTGCATAAAGAAACTCAGTTGGAGCCTGAGTGATATTAATAGCTGTAAGCCATCAGGAAGACCCGGGCAAGTGCCTGAAAAATCTAGTACGCCCAATTTTCACCTGAGAAGAGGATATGTTATTCCGGTTCCATCCACCTCATCAAAAGTTTAAGTACAGAAGAAATCAATGATTATAAGGTTGTTTTTAAAAATAATAACACTTTTCCAAATGCAGGTATGAAGATGATTTTTAAAATAAGGCATATCACCCCATTCCTGGGTTGGTGGGCATTTAGGTTGTTCCCACGTTTTAGTGATTGTAAACTGAGCTGTAATAAACAGTCACTGCTGGATTGGTCTCCTGGTGACTTCTCTGACTTCACCTTCAATGGTTTTCCTCCTTCTCCGGCCTCTGCTCTACTTCCTACATTCCCCGCGTGCACTCACGTTGAGGCCTCTGCCTTGACTCACCCTCTTGCAGCCTGCTCTTCCTCCAACTGTCTGAACAGCTTGTTACCTACTTGTCTTATTCAGTCACTATTTTCCCAGGGAGCCCACCCTGAGCACTCTAGTAAACCTTCAGTGACCTCTGACCCCCAACATTCCTAATCCTTGTTGTTGTTGTTCCAAATCCTGGTCTGTTGTTTTCTGCTTCCCTGGAGAACCCTACCATACCCATGTATCATCTGCAATATCTATTCTTTGTTCTCTATCCCCCCTAGAATGTAAGCCTCCCGAGCCCTACAACACTGCCTGCCACACAGTAGGCACCGAGCAAATCATTTTTGATGAACAAAATATGGTGAGAACAAGAGCCATGCAGAAACCGAATAGAATCTAACTTACATGGTCTGACTTGAATAATGTCACGGGGGTTCTTTTGTCCCAAGATAGCTTTCCTGCTGTGACACCAAGCCGGCATTCTCCCCTGTTCTCTGGCCCACAAGTCCCACCTTTAGACTTAGTGATTATGAGTCCAGAATAGGGGTGTCAAATAGTTAAGGGAAACACTTATGCTGAGATGTTGGTAGGAGCTCAGAGAAGAGCTGATTTGGGATTTGAAGAGGTGAGAGAGGGGAGAGACAGAGTGTTGAAGCATAAAGGGCCTGGGCCCTTGAAAGAGTCTCATAAGCTCCATTTCCTCATCTGAAAAATGGAAGGGGGGAATGATGATCGCAGCTTTCCAACTGCAAAGTGAATTGTAGTGAACAATCATCTGGAAATCAGACAGCTAGATTCAACCTCTACCCTTCTTACTCAGTAGCCTGAGAAAATGGCCTCACTTCTCCCACCACCGTGAATGGTGGCAGCACGAGGGGCCCCCGTGCCTGAAAGAGAACACTCAGGGAGAGTCCTTAAAGACAGAAGTTGAAGGACTGAGGAGGCGCTGAAGGAAAACACTGTGGCCTTGTTGCTAAGCCCGTCTCTGTGAGAGGAACATGGCTGGGACAAACAGAGACCCCTCATTTTGTAAAAGTCTTAGTGTTCCAAAGAGGATGTGTCATAAAGAAACTGAGATGCTGTTACCTTTATCTATTATCTGCTACCAAGATGAAAATCTAGAAGGAAACTCTGTGTCCCCAGAGGGATTGTCTTTAGACCCTGGGCAGATGACTGGACTATAAGACCATAACTTTAAGGCAAAGGAGATTCAAGGGTATGACAATTCCCCGGGGTCCTCTGAAGGTCCACAAGCAAAGGAATCAGGAGTCCACATCCCCAGTGCACAGCCAAAGCAAGTCAGTTCAAGGTTTTCATTCAAACCTAATTTCATTTCTCTGTAAATAAGGACTAAGGTAGTCACTGGATAATTCTATTTATTTATATTCCCCCAAATTTTTCATAGTCTGTATCACTTTCAGAATAGCCACAAATGGAATCCATAATATCTCTATCTCTCTCTCTCTCTCTCTCTCTCATTTTTTTACTCACCCTGTTCCTTGTTCCTTCCTTCTCTGCCTCCCTCCTTTCCTTTCTAAGAATTGGTCTAGATTGGTTAGAAACCATCACAACATCATTTGAAGAATCAAGAAACCATATTGGTGCTCATTAAAAGAAGCCAGGCACTAAAAAATGCATATGGTATGACTGCATTTCTGTGAAGTTTTAAAATGAGCCAAGTTAATATTCTATGTGAGAGGTCAAGGTCGTGGTTAACTCTTAGGGGGTAAGGATTGGGTATTGAGGAGCACCAGACTGCTAGGAGTGTGGTACCTCTTTATCTGGGTGCCAGTTTTACTTATAGTGTCTTCACTGTATGTTTGTCTTACTTCATTTTAAAAATAAACTGTGAGGTGATTTTAAGGGAACAGATTTCTTCATTTCATCAGTAAGCTAGAAGTTCAATCACACCAGAATGAATATTGTGCTAGTTCCATTCCAAAATTGAGTCTGTAGCCTAAAGAAAAAAAAAAAAAATCAACAAAAATAAATGAAAACTCTATTACACCATCACATTTTAAAAAATCAGCATGAATGCCAACAATATTCTGGCACCAAATTATTCAAATATCTTAAATATCAAATCTCAAATATTCACATTAATATGGTAAATAATGCCTGCTAAAATACTGAATATATGCAGCATGCGTGTTTAATTAGCACTTGAAATTTTTGGCCATGCCAAAGCATGGTCTGAGAGCAAAGGGGAAATTGAATTCTAATAGATCTTGCTCAGAAAAAGCCTACACTATAACACATCAACTTAAATTGTAATGTAGAACCTGTCATCCCTGCCAAGATTCTGAACCTATGCATTATGGGGGGAGGCCCCTATGGTACAGAAGAGACTATTGGAGGTGACAAGCCCTAGGAGAAAAGACAAATATACCAAATAGGTAATTTCACACCCTCCTATGAGCACCAAGATGTTAAAACTGGTGGAGTTCCATCTTCATGGAAAAAAACATCAGGAATGGGGTCTGGGGTTCCCTAGCCCCATTTGCAAACACCAAGATTTATTTAATAAGTTAACAGGTGCCTTTCAGAGAGGTGAGAAAGCTGCATTGATTAGTATATTAGAGCTGATTAAGTCACACCACCAGCACATGACATTGGTATCATTCTTCTCTTTCTACAGAAAGAGAATTGCCAAAAGTGTAATAAGGTGCTAGGTGGTAGAGCCTCCCTACTTACAGCATCTGCTACACACTCTGCCTGGCTGCTGCCTCAGCGCCACTGTTTTAGGAGGCAGGAGATAAACAGAGGCACAAAGGTGAGTTCAGCCTCTGGTAGAGATGGTAAAAACAGAATGGTAAAAACAGGATGCCTCAGTGCCATGGCAACCAGCCCTCAGGTGCACCAGCAAAAGAGCACACTGATGATTCTTATCCGTGCATGCTTCTTGTAATGAGGTTGGCACCAGACTGAATAAGGATCAGGCTGCTTGCCTGAGGGCCGACATTCCAAAAAGCTGGATGTGAGGACACATCGGCTTGACCACAGTTGGAAAAACTGTGCTGCTTAAAAGAACCGTCCTGGAGTACATTAGATGTGACCCCCCTGGGGACACATCTTTTTTATTTTTTTATTTTTTTGGTTTGGTTAGATCGGCTGCACAGATCTAACATGTTAGTTTGGTTGCTTTGGTCTTGTGCTCAAAACAGGCTTCCATGACAGAAAAAAAAAAAAGAAAAAAGAAAACCCACTCGCCTGCTGGGGGCAGAGTTAGCTGGGCAGGTTCTAAGGGAGAAGTGACAGGCCTACCAGGAGCGGCAGTGTGATGTCGGGGTTACCAGCAGGAAGCCACCTGCGCTCTGGGACTCACAGCTGCCCAAATCCAGGCAAGATGCTTAAACTCCGGGTCTTAGGCGCCTCAATTTGCAAAATGAAATAAACAAAACTATCTCATAGGGTTATCGTAAAGTGTAAATGAGTATATATATTTAAAGCACTTAGGACAACTGGTATATGAATGTCGTATAAGTTTTAGTCATTATTAACACAAGTTTCATAATTCATAGATGTTATGGACTGTGTGCCCTGCCTAATCACACATGTAGAAATCCGATCCCCAAGGCAATGGTATCAGCCTGTGCACAGCGAGGTCATCATCATGGAGCCCTCATGAGCAGAATTAGTATCCTCATAAGAAAAGGACAGAGCACTAACTCACTCTCTGTCCTCCACTGTGAGAAGATACGAACAGAAGTCAGCCATCCAGGACCCATAAAAGGCCCTCACCAGAACCCTACCATGCTGGCACCTAATCTCAGATTTCCAGCCTCCAGAACTGTGAGCAATACCTTTCTGTTGTGTATAAGCCACCACGTCTACAATATTTGTTCCAGCAGCCCTAACTAGGACAACAGGCCACATATGTGTAACATAAATGGTAAGGCAAACTTAGAAGTCTGGAAACATACATATTGTGATTACTTACATTCGCTTCTCTAATTGACCAAGGGAGAAAGTAAAAAAGGATATCCAGAGTAGCATTCATTGAACCTTATCACATTCCTGCTATTCAGCCGTTTCTTTTGCCTATGAAATAGCAGATCCATGTGGAACTGTTGAACTTCAACTAGTAGGCCTTCAAGCTGTTATTAAAAGGGGCCTCAAAAAGTCTGTATTTCCTGGTCATTAAACTATCATGGCCGGTCTTGAACCTCAGAGCAAGAATTGCATGTGGATGTGTAGCTACTGGACTACTCCATCAAGTAATGCTTTTCTCTCATGGGATCCACAGACACTCATTGCTAAACACATGGCCTGTTGACTGTTTTCCTCTAACTTGAACTTTGAAGTGAGCAAGAGGCACTAGGAATGCCCTGGAGCACCAATGCTCAAATGAACCTGGGGATTTTTCTTTTCTTTCTTTTCTAATCATAGTTGTGTACATTCATGCGATCATGGGGTACCATACACTGTTTTTGTTTTTTTTTAATTATTAAATCATAGCTGTGTACAATAATGCGATCATGGGGCACCATACACTTTTTTTTAATTACCGTATATACTTGAGTATAAGCCAAGTTTTTTCGGCACAAAATTTGTGCTGAGTTCGGGTTTTTCAGCACAAATTTTGTGCCGAAAAAACTCGGCTTATACTCAAGTATATACAGTATTAAATAATAGCTGTGTACATTAATGCGATCATGGAGCACCAGACACTGGTTTTATAGACCGTTCAACACATTTTCATCACACTGGTTAACATAGCCTTCCTAGCATTTTCTTAGTTATTATGTTAAGACATTTATATTCTACATTTACTAAGCTTCACATATACCCTTGCAAGATACAATGCAGGTGTAATCCCACCAATCACCCTAACTCCGCCCATCCTCCACCCTCCCTCCCATCTCTTTCCCCCTTCCCCCTATTCTTAAGTTATAACTGGGTTATAGCTTTCATATAAAAGCCATACATTAGTTTCATAGTAGGGCTGAGTACATTGGATACTTTTTCTTTCATTCTTGAGATACTTTACTAAGAAGAATATGTTCCAGCTCCATCCATGTAAACATGAAAGAGGTAAAGTCCATCTTTCTTTAATGCTGCATAATATTCCATAATGTACATATACCACAATTTATTAATCCATTTGTGGATCGATGGGCACTTGGGCTTTTTCCATGACTTAGCAATTATGAATTTGGCTGCAATAAATATTCTGGTACAAATATCTTGGTTATAATGTGATTTTTGGTCTTCTGGGTATATACCTAGTAGAGGAATTATAGGATTGAATGGCAGGTCTATTTTTAGATCTCTAAGTGTTCTCTAAACATCTTTCCAAACGGAATGTTTTAATTTGCATTCCCACCAGCAGTATAGAAGTGTTTCCTTTTCTCCACATCCACGTCACCTTCTCTGGTCTTGGGATTTTGTGATATGGGCTAATCTTACTGGAGTTAGATGATATCTCAAAGTAGTTTTGATTTGCATTTCTCTGATGATTAAGGATTATAAGCATTTTTTCATATGTCTGTAGGCCATGTGGCTGTCTTCTTCAGAGAAGTTTCTATTCAAGTCCCTTGCCCAGCCGGCAATGGATCACTTGTTCTTTTCTTGCTTATACGTTTGAGTTTTCTGTGGATTCTGGTTATTAAGCCTTTGGCAGAGACATAACCTGCAAATATCTACTCCCATTCTGAGGGCTGTCTGCTTGCCTTATTTACTGTGTTCTTGGCTGTGCAGAAGCTTTTTAGTTTGATCAGGTCCCAGTAGTGTATTTTTGAAGCTGCTTCAATTGCCCAGGGGATCCTCCTCATAAAAATACTCGCCCAGACCGATTTCTTCAAGGGTTTTCCCTGTACGGTCTTCTAGTATTTTTATAGTTTCATGTCTTAAGTTTAAATCTTTTATCCAGTGAGAGTCTATTTTAGTTAATGCTGAAAGATGTGGGTCCAGTTTCAGTCTTCAGCAGGTTGCCAGCCAGTTCACCCAGCACCATTTGTTAAATAGGGAATCTTTTCCCAACTGAATGTTTTTAATTGGCTTGTCAAAGATCAAATAACAGAAAGTAGCTGATTCATCTCTTGGTTCTCTATTCTGTTTTATACATCTACCTCTGTGTTTTTGTGCCAGTACCATGCTGTTTTGATCACTACCAATTTAGAGTATAGTCTGAGGTCCGGTAGCATGATTCCTCCTGCTTTGTTTTTATTTATGAGTAATATGTTGTCTATTCAAGGTTTTTTCTGATTCCATATAAAACGAACTATTATTTTTTCAAGATCTTTAAAGTATGACCGTGGAGCTCTAATAGGGATTGCATTAAAATTGTATATTGCTTTGGGTAGTATGGACATTTTAACAATGTTGATTCTTCCCAGCCATTAGCATGGTTATGTTTTTCCATTTGTTAACATTTTCAGCTATTTCTTTTCTTAGAGTTTCATAGTTCTCTTTATAGAGATCTTTCATGTCCTTTGTTAGATAAACTCCCAAATATTTCAACTTCTTTGGCATTACCGTGAATGGAATAGAGTCCTTAACTGTTTTTTCAGCTTGACTATTGTTGGTGTATATAAAGGCTACCGATTTATGAATGTTGATTTTGTAACCTGAGACGCTGCTGTATTCCTTCATCACTTCTAACAGTTTTGTAGTAGAATCCCTGATGTTTTCCAGATACACAATCATATCATCTGCAAAGAGTGAAAGTTTGATCTTTTCTGACCCTATATGGATACCCTTGATCACCTTTTCTTCCCTAATTGCAGTGGCTAAAACTTCCATTACAAAGTTAAAGAGCAGTGGAGACAATGGGAACCTTGTCTGGTTCCCAATCTCAGTGGAAATGATTTCAATTTAACTCCATTCAATATGATATTGGCTGTGGGTTTGCTGCAGATGGCCTCTGTCAGTTTAAGAAATGTCCCTTCTATACCAATTTTCTTAAGTGTTTCATCAAGGGATGCTGAATATTATCAAAAGCTTTTTCTGCATCAATTGAGAGAATCATATGGTCTTTGTTTTTTAATTTGTGTATGTGCTGAATTATACTTATAGATTTACGTATATTAAACCAGCCTTGAGACCCTGGGATAAAACTGACTTGGTCATGATGTATAATTTATTTGATGTGTTGATGGATTCTGTGTGTTAGCATCTTGTTGAATATTTTTGCATCTATATTCATTAGTGATATTGGTCTATAATTTTCTTTTCGTGTTGGGTCTTTTCCTGGTTTGGGGATTAGTGTGATGTTTGCTTCATAGAACTT
>CAUYPK010065968.1:0-17459 GCA_963574355.1 Loris lydekkerianus | reverse complement strand
TGATGTGCGATCTCCAACCTTCTCTCCTGGTATAGCTCGAATCCTCCAGGTTACTTACTAAATTTCCATCCTTTAACTCTCCTTCTGGACGGGAGCCTCTGTGAAAAGCTGGCTTCAGTCCGCCATCTTGTCTCCCCCTCTGTCTTGGTGCTTTTGATAATCTGTAGCCGCTTCCCTACTCCACTCTGGGTAAAAAAAAAAAAAAAAAAAAAATCAAGAGGCCAGGGACGTTGGGATGTTTAGAAGCCTCTAAAAGGTCATTAATTTGCATCAGTTTATTAGGAGCTGGGTACTTAGAATCTCTTTAAAGGATTATTTGCAAGAGCTGTTTTATTAGCATGCTGGGTTTAGGTTTCTGTTAAATAATGCCCTGGTGGGTGAGTTGGAGGGAGAATTTATTGTCTGCGAGAAAATGCGTTAATCAAGGGTACTGATGCAGACAGAGTTGGATTAATAAGCAGGTAATCAGGGCAGTTGTCCAGCTTCAAGAGGGGCCAGAACATCACTGGAAATAAGACAGAATTGTGTTGGGCAGAATGTCTCTCAGGAAGATTCTGGGACATGGTTGGAAGGAATACTCGGTTAAGTGGCTTTGACAGGGATGGGGAAAGCTGCCACAATTGGAGCCCCCTCAATAGCCCTCTAGCTAAGTGGCGTCTTGTTACTGTGCTAGACTTTGCCCAGCAGACCATGCAAGTGTGAGGCTGGGCCTCAGTGACCCTGGCAATAGGAGAGGGACTCTGGCAATTTAAACAGGGATTTTCATAAACTTGTTAGGTTCGTTCCTTCACTCATTTATTCATTACATTAATTAATCATTCAATCATGTGTTCAGAATACTTATTTATCTGGCTCCTATATGGACCACCATGGACTATTCTGGATGCTTGGGATATAGTAGTGACCATAACAGACAAGATTCCTATTCTTTAGTAACATTCTAGTAGGGAATGGGAACAGACAATAAACAAATAATTTCAGGTTTTGCTAAGGGGTGGAGGGCCAATGGCCTATGAGTTGGCCTTTGGTGACAACTCGGTTCAGACAAGATGGAGATGGTTTTCTGTGCCAAGCAGGTCTTCTCACTTGGGAATGTGAACTAGAAAGATGGCAACGTTGGTCTGTTGGTAAATGTAGGAGAAAACTTTCCATTTCTCTCTTGCCTGGTCTACCACGGCCCATTAAAATAACTACTTCTCTGCTTCTGGAAATACTGGGAAAGGTGTCAGTCCGTCCTTCCTCTTCTGTACTCTAGTCATTGGTGAAGCTGGGAGCAACACCTGAGCATGGCTGCCTCCGTCTTTTCTTCAAGCTCTGGTTTCACAGTTTATGCTAAAAGGAACATTTACAACTCCTTCCATGTTGTGAGGATGACCCCCTGTCCATATACCCTCAGATCTTTCTCGCTCAGCTAGTATGGGGCAGGCTTTCAGGGGAGCTCACACTCTTGGCTCAGATCTGTGCTCTAAGGTCCAGACTTGGAAGGAAGGAGCAGGATGCTTGCCTGTGGTCAGAAATCTATGCTGTGTTCTCCAGCTCAACTTTACCACCTCTAAAAGTGATGTCTTTCTCCTGATTGGATCAGAGCCCACAGGAGGAAAAGATGTGATTGGAAATTCAGAGGTCTCAATGAAATAAAAAAGTTGTACAGGAGAGAACAAGTGAAATGTGTTACCAATAGATCTCTAGAGAGAAGATACAAAAACATTCTGTAGCTCAGAGAGGGGACAAGAGTACTCAACCGTTAGAGTTGCTCTCAGATTCTGAGCCACCATCATATTTCCCAGTTATGCTCGTTCCTTGGTACAGTCTTCTTGGCTGGTGGTTCTTTAGTTCCCTGAAGATATCTGTCTCTATCTATTCGTGTAGTCGCTGCATTGCAACAAGATTCCTTGCCTGCGTTAGCTTGACTGAGTTCTTGGCAACCAGAAGACCTAACCAGCATGGAATGAAAAGGCTTAATATAAAAGATTTCTTCACCCCCCCCCCCCCAGAGATTCAATATGTTTCAATCTGCAAACATTTTTTTGAAGCCATAGTACATGCGTGGTCTTCTTCTATACCAGGGGCCCTCAAACTTTTTAAACAGGGGCCAGTTCACTGTCCCTCAGACCGTTGGAGGGCCCGACTATAGTTAAAACAGAAAAAACAATTATGAACAAATTCCTATGCACATATCTTATTTTGAATTAAAAAAAACAAAACGAGAACAAATACAATATTTAAAATGAAGAACAACTAAAGTTAAATCAACAAACTTACCAGTATTTCAATGCGAACTATGGGCCTGCTTTTGGCTAATGAGATGTCAATGTCTGGTTCCATATTTGTCACTGCTAGTGGTAACAAGTGATGCAAGTGTGCATCAGTTAGTCCCGAAACTGAGAGGAGGAGTCGAGAGACAGAGAGGAGAGGAGTTGGAGAGTGAGGCGCACATTCCACACATGCGCACTGTAGCAGGACAGGCAGCGGTGGCAAAAACACCCGGAGGGCTGGATCAATGTCCTCAGCGGGCCACATGTGGCCCGCGGGCTGTAGTTGGAGGACCCCTGTTCTATATCTTGAGAATAATCAGAGCTAATATTTAGAATGTTTTCTATATATCAGGCTCTTTTCCAAGTTTCTCTTAGCTCACCTCATCTTCATAATGCAATTCTACAAGTACAATTATTTTTGTTTACAGATAAGGAAACTGAGGCACAGAGTATTTAAGCAATGTGCTTAAGATCTCATAGTAAGAGGCTGAGTTCTTTATTTATTTTTTTTTTTTGTGACAGTTCTTTATTTTTTATTTTTATTTTTTTGAGACAGAGTCTCACTATGTCACCCTTGGTAGAGTGCCATGGTCACAGCTCACAGCAACCTCAAACTCTTGGGCTCAAGCGATTCTCTTGCCTCAGCCTCCCCAGTAGCTGGACCTACAGGTGCCCACCACAACACCTAGCTATTTTTTTTGTTGTTGTTGTTGTTGCAGTTGTTATTGTTGTTTTAGCTGGCCCGGGCTGGATTCAAACCCGCGAGCCTCGGTGTATGTGGCTGGCACCCTAACCACTGAGCTATGAGCACTGCCACGGAGGTGAAGTTCTTAATTTGAATTTCTCCCAAAGCAGTCCCAGAAACAAGGATTTGAATGCAAATAGGGGAGCTGGAACCAAGGGGAGTAAGAGAGTGAGAAAAGAAAGGAAAGACAGACATTCAAGGGTGAATTATCAAGTCAGTTATCACTGTGGGCAGCTGGAGCTTAAACCCAAGAGAAACTCCAGGGGCCAAGTAGAGCACATCCTTAGCTATATCCCACTTGAGGGATAAGGGAACCAGGAATCCGTACAGCTGCCCTTCAAACAACTCAGCCTTGAACTTCATGGGTTCACTTGTATGCAGATTTCTTCTGTCTTTGCCCAGCTCCTCCTCTTCCTCCTCCTCTTCCTCGGCTTACCAAATATGAAGACAATGAGGAAGAAGACCTTTATGTTAATCCAGTTCCACTTATTGAATAGTAAATACATTTTCCTTATGACTTTCTTAATAATATTTCCTTTTCTGTAGTTTAGGTTATTGCAAGAATACAGTATATATAATATATGTAACACACAAAATAAGTGTCAATCGTTTACATTGTCCGTGAGGCTTCCAGTCAATAGTAGGTGATTAGCAATTATGTTTTGGGGGAGTTGAAAGTTTTATGTGGATTTTCAACTATGTGGAGATAGTTGCCTCTAACCTTTTCATTGTTTAAGGATTGACTGTATACTGCACTCACTTCTGTCCAGCATCGGTTAAGAACTGCTCCTGGAGAAAGGGGTGGTTCTTAATTCTATGGCATTTCTGCCTGGCCATGCAGAAAGGCCCTCAGGTAAGGAGGTGCAGGTGCTGGATGTTGGAAGAGGTAATAGCAGGAGGGTGGGAGTGGGGCCTGGGGCAGGCAGCTGCTTACAGGTGGATTTAGAATTTGCACCCAGGTGTGTACCCTTGGCCACTTTGCTATGAGGATAGGGCCTTGTACTCTCCTCTAGGAGCTCACCGTGGGGGAGCTGGATAGGAACCTCACTCTCTTCTTACACAGCAGTGTGTTCAGACTTGGATGGAGAAAGGACGCACCAGGCTGAAAGAGCTGGGTTCTGCTGAAATTGGGGTAGAGTGACTTCCATGAGGAGGTGACCATGGGTCTGGGTCTTGAAGGATGAACAGGATGGCTGGGAAGTATAGAGAAAAACCTCTCAGCCTTAGCAGAGAGGTCTAAGAATGGGGGTGGCTGGGGAGAGGGTGTGGCTACAACTGGGAAGAACAGAGATGTGAGGTTAGTTGCCGCTTAGCACAAGGGATGCAGCAGCAGCCGCAGGACTGGGTGGGTCAACTGAGGATGTACTAGGATGTCCAATGTATAATCTCATTTAATCTCTCAGCAACCCCCAGCTGCAGGTGGTCCTTCAACTCCCAGATTGCAGACGAGGAAGGTGAAGTCTAGCAGGAGAAGGAGTGATTTTCTGGGCTCACGTAGCTGACAAGGGGCACAACCACTATTTGAACCCAGTCTGACTCCTGAGCTCACATTCTTACACTTAATCGTGATGATGCTCTCAAAGGACCTTGTAGTTCATGAAAGAGATCTGAACTTACTTTTAAGAGCAGAAGCCCGGTTCAAGAGCTTTTTCTGAGATGGAGCCAACAGGATATAGTGACCAAGTAGATGTGGGCTGAGGATGGGCGACCTTAAGCATCATAGACTTTTGCAGTTCAGAGGAAGGAAAAGGATGTAGGAATTGGAATGAAATTTACCTATTTTGTATACAGGCAGTCCCCCAGTTACAAACGTCTGATTGACATATGACTTGCACTTGTGAGTATGAGGGTATTAGAGGTAATAGGTAAATGTGCCAGTTTCAATTTACATACAAATTTAACTTAAGCACAAACCTATAGAACCTATCTTGTTCATAACTTGGGGACTGCCTATATATTTTAATATGGTCTTGATCCAGTTTTGAGGCCATGACTAGAGGTCAGTCCTTTCTCCTTCTTGAACATCTGATTAAGTCACACTCCAAGAAATTCCCTCATGAAGCTCTCATACCTGGGGCCACCTTGTACCACCCTGACTGCCCCAGTGCCAGGTGCCGGACAACTAGTGACAGCCCCTCATCTTGGAGCCCACATGGTTAGTCAAATTACCCAATCCAAAGGGAGTTGGTGAAACCTAGCTAATCTCCTTACTGCATATAAACTGTCCCCTCCAGTCCACACTTGATCTTAGCCAAAAGGCTGAGAAGCGATATGTCCCCTCCAGTCCAGCTTATTGTGACCCTATCCCCAGGTGCAACCCCTTAGTGGACCTTCCCAGCATCCTTTTCTGTTTCAGACCTGTAACGACGAGTTCTGCCTTTCCTCTAGCTGAGTGTCCCTCTTCTGCACCCTACCATCAGAAGAATCTAAAGCTCATACAACACCACCTCGGCTGGACTCTGGCTCTGCCAGTTAATCAGTGAGTGATCCTGGGAACGTCATTCACCTTTCCAGTCTGTTTTTTCATCCGTAAAACAGGATTGATAATCAATACCTTAAATGGATCAATGAAGAGTTTAAAATTGAATACCGTGGAGTCTTTGGCACATAACAGACCCCTCTCTTCCTTTCACTTTCACAAAGAACTGGTTTGGGCATTCAAGAGAAGGACTGAGGGAGTGTTTTGGGTTTGATGAGGGCATGAAGCTTTCTCATGACCTAGAAATCCTAGATTAAAAAATCATCCATTTCATCCACTGGGAAGACCCTGGCAAAATCCTGGAGGGAGGTGAGGATTCTGAGACTCAGGAGAGACCCTTAGGTGAACGAATGAGCTATCTGTGTTGTGCGTGTACCCTGCTTTTTTTTTTTTACACCTGTACATCTATTTCTTTTTGGCCTACAAATGCCAGGACACCACCAAGAATGCCATATTCAACTTTAGAGATGTTTATGCTACAAGGCAGGAAATACAATACCTCCAAATGACTGCTGAGGGGGGAGAAAGTCTGCAAATCACAGCATGGAGCCCCCTCCCACTCTCCATTGCAGGGTTTTCTTCCACTTCACAAGCTATAGAAGAAGAGCCCCACGAGACCATCAAAATGAAAAATACCAGCCTGTTCTCCACGCATGGGGGGACGTCGATATGTCCAGAATCAGCTATTTGTGCAAACTGTTTGTCCGGAATCTTATATCTAAATTATGTTCCTCAAAATTTAATAAATGAGGTTTAATAGGATGCACTCAGGCAGCACTGATGAAATCTATCATGGAAAATATTACGATTTCATTGTTTTTCTATAACCTCCTTGGAACCTGCTTCTTATTATTGCCACACCTCCCCCTTTCCCTTCCATTTTCAGGTTTTTAAGTTTTCAGCTTAGCTTTGGAGTCTGGAGAAGCCGCTGGAGAGTGATTCCCTCTCTCTCTTCTCTATTACCCACAGCAGGGAGGGGCTGGATGGCTTGGTCTCACTCTTGCCGGGAGTAAACAAAGTTATAAACAGTTGTTTAAAAAATAGTTGGTTTCAGATGAAAATTTTCTGTATTCAATTTGTCTTATGTACCTAGAATGCCACAGCAGCGCTTTACTCCCCCAGGGAAATATGTTGGACATTTCAGCTTCTGTGTACAGCCTGTCACAAATGTCATGGAAGGGACATGACACCCAGTGTTGGAAGGGACAGATGAGATCTCAGCCACAGAGAACTGCTTGGCCTGTGCCGGGCATGGTGCTAACAGCTTTCCATGATGTTTAACCCCTAGGCCCTATGAGGTTAGTCTTCTTATCATCACTAGTTACTGAAAAGAAAACTGGGGCTCAGAGAAGTTTAGTAACCTGCTCAAGTCACACAGACCAAGTGGTGAAGGCAGGATTTGAACTGAAGTCTGTCTGGATTGAAGGCCCATACATAGCCTTAGTTTTTTTATGCATTGCTGTCTTCATTTTAAAGACAGGAAAACTGAGGCTCAGCAGAGTGAAGCTTGGTTTGTGGTTAAAAGCCTGGGTTCTAGAGGTAAAATTCACTTGCTGTGTCACCTTGGGCCAGATTCTATCTGAATCTTGGTTTCTGCATTTGTGAAATGGGTTATTGGAAGAATTAGGAGGCAACAGATATAATGTACGTGCTCATCACAGAGTAAATAAGAAATGCTGTACTAATTGAAAAAGAAATGACTGGGTCAAGGTCAGAATCGTGTGGTTGCAAGTAACTGAAGACCTGAGAAACTTGTAAGGGGCTATATTTGGTCCACGAAAACAAGAGATTTTCTATCAGCTGCTCAAAATGACATTTGTGAAAACATCCTCAGGGACTCAGGCTCCTTCTATTTTCCTGCTGTACTACTCTCCATCCTTCTAGGGTGGCTTTTTTCTTCATGGTTGCGTATGGCTGTCACTGCACCTTCAAGCATCTCGTCCATGAACCAGGTGATAGGAAGAGGGAATGGCAAACTCCCTTTGCTCTAATAGGGTGTCCAACCTTTATTTTTGCTGCCATACACTGGAAGAAGTAGAGTTGTCTTAGGCCACACATTATAAAAACAAACATTAACAAAAGCTGATGAGCAAAAAAAGTTCATGCATAATTTCCATGATATCTGACGCCACAGATAAGAAAAATAGGTCTCAAAAAAACCCTCTGCATCCACAGGTTGGCATCTCTGCTACAAGCTTTGTGTTTCCATTCTGGTAGATATTCTCCCTAGAGTTGTGTCTCCTCGCTGGCTATAACCACCCCTAGCTGCAAGAGCCTCTGGATGGTAAAGGTGTTGGCTGCATGGGCTAACTGCATGTTTGAATTGAGATTTGAAGTAGGACCTTGCTAAGACCAAAGCCTCATGCCTTTACTGCAACTCCAGCCTTCATCTCAGTGTCTCTAGTGTGGTCCAATTGTACATGGGGAAACCGAGGCCCTGAAAGGAGAGATGACCAATCCATTGTCAGCAGGACACCAGTTAGATCTAGAGCCAGTTTTCCAATTTCTGGTCCAGCCTTTCCATTGTGCCAAGCCTCTTGCCAATGTGAATTTTGTTTACATAAATCGAAAACCTCTGGTTCTAAACACAGACTTGATCTTCAAAGAAATAGGCCAGGGGACGTGACAGGGGGTGTAAGACAAAGTCATCTCTGTGGTGGTGTCGGCCTAAGACATTATTCAATAACCCTTTTCTAGCTTCCTGGTTTTCATGCCGAGAGCCTTTCCATGTCTCCTTAATAGGTCAGACTATTCCTCACCCCTCACCCTCCACCCTCACAGGGCTTTGCTCCAAGGCCCTGTGACCAGATTGAGTGTCATTCATCTCCATTCGGTGTCCTCGTTCCAAGGAATCTCATCACTGGTGTATCTGCAGGGGGACAGTCTCGTCACAGGTGTATCTGCAGTGTAACACTCCTGCAGGCATCAATGACATTGAATGAGTCAGTAAATGAGTTCCTTTGATGAGTGAACTTTGCAATCTATGTGACAGATGATCCCAGGAAAAAGCATTTTAACAGGACTTCTGCAGACAATTCTTTTATCTACATATGAGTCCACTAGAGAAGGTCCTGTTTCAATCACAGGTGTCTGGGTGGCAGATCTCTTGGGAAGTTTCTAAGGGCCTCTTGAATTCTCCTGTTTCCTAGTTAACTGTTGACTTGCCATATTCTGGCTGAGAGATTGGAAAAGGGTGTGTAGGGGCCTCCCCCAAAGGACACCTGATCTAAAGTGGGGCTTGGGGCTTGGGTTGTGCTAGAATTATTGCCCTGAATGGTCTCTGGGGCTATGTGGTGAGAAGACAGGAGACACTACGGCAAGCAGCCAGACTCAGTGCCCAGGTGGGTTGAAGGACTGACGTGTGCATCCCAGGACAGTAGGGCAGCTTTCTTTAATATGTGTCCCCATCACCAGCATGTAAGAGGATTATTACCTGCCCCCACCCTCCTGTTGACTCTGAAGCTTCTAGTGGGCAATGCCTACTTACATCATATAGTCTTAAAAGGATCTGGGTTGTTTTATGGATTAGGATATTTATTTATTTATTTATTCATTCATTTATTTTTTGCAGTTTTTGACCGGGGGCCAGTTTGAACCTGCCACCTCCAGTATATGGGGCTGGCACCCTACTCCTTTGAGCCATAGGCACCATCCTGGATTAGGATCCTTAAAAAAAGATAAATTTTATTGTATATTTCTTAGTGCAGCACTGAACAGCAAGGACTCTAGAATCTCCTGCTTTGCCTCCAATCTCATTTATACCATTTGCTGTGTAGCCTTGATAAAAATTATAAAAGCAACCTTGCATGACTGTTATGAGTTTTTAAACACTTGACACATATTAGGTACTCATATTAGGCTGGGTTCTCGAGAGAAACAGAGGCAACAGTATATTTATTTGTTTAGTGGAATTGGCTTATGCTATTATGGAGGCTGACAAGTCCCAAGGCCTGTAGTTGGAAGGTCGGAAACTCAGGAGAGCTGATGATGTGGTTCCAAGCCAAAGGCAGGAAGTCTCAACTCTCGAAAAGCTGATGTTTCAGTTCAAGCCCAAGGCAGGAAAAAACTGATGTCCCAGCTCAAAGACAGCCAGCCAGGAAGAATTCCTTCTTATCCAGCCTTTTATTCTATTCAGTCTTTTAATTGATTTGATGCAGCCCATCCACCCTAGGGAGGGTAATCTGCTTTACAGTCTTCCGTTCAAATGTTAATATCATCCCAAGACACCTGCATAGACACAGGCAGAATAACTTTTGACCAAATGTCTGGGCACCTTGTGTCCCAGTCAAGTTGACACATAAAATTAACCATCATAGTATGTTCAGCAATTGTTAATCAATATTGTCATTTTTATTTTTTAGACTACACTTTAGTTCTCTGATCTGTATCTGGGGGATAAGAATCCCAATCCTATCTAGCCCCTTGGGGATGTTATGAGAAATAAATGAAATAATGTTTATGAAGGTTGTATCTTTTATTTCTTTTTTATTTAAAAATTTTTTAGACACAGAGTCTCACTTTATTGCCCACAGTAGGGTGCTGTGGCGTCCCAGCTCACAGAAACCTCTAGCTCTTGGGCTTAGGCGATTCTCTTGCCTCAGCCTCCCGAGTAGCTGGGTGTTTGTGTCTTTTAAAATGACATGTGAGCCCAAACATATTGAAGAATCAAAGGCAGAAAACTGGCCCAAATGACTTCTGAAGATTTCCTTGGCTTCTAGAATTCTGTGAAAATTGGTGAACATCAATTGTATGCTAAGCAATGCCCATGGGTTTGGAAAGTTTATAATCTCATTGGGAAAGCAAAATCTTTGAGAATCCGCATGTACTTAGATTCCTGACTGAGTTTAAAGAGGAGATTGGGTATATGGCAGAGACTGACTAGGTACTCAATAGTCCCACGTCCTCTACTTGGGCACACAGGAAGATCAATTTCCTAGGTTCCTTTGCAGTTGAATTGGAACCACATGACTGGGTTTTAGCCAATGAAATGTGAGCATCTCTTTGAAGGTTCCTCCATGCTTACTCTTTACTGCCTTCTACAGTGACCAGAAGCCATGTATTAAAGATTGCAGCATCACATGGTGAATGGAGCCTGGATTCCTGAGTCACTACATGGAGGAGAGCCACTATGAAAGCCACCAGCTCTGCATCAGACCATGATTATCTTCAGCCACTGAGATTTTTTTGGTTTGTTATGGTAATCAGCAATGCCTACTTACATCATACAGTGTCTGTGATGCCTCCAAATGCTCTTTCCCGTATCTATTTGGATCTACTAAATATTCACAAGGGATCCTTCTAAGAAAAAAAATTCCAACAGTTTCCATGACTGGTGTTCACACATAACAAGCATGCATAAGAGCTTGGGTTGAAGGAGAGAAGGGTCAATTAGGAGAGATTAGAAAGTTACCAAAGGATCTGTTTAAGTGAATCCATTTACAGGGGAAAAAAATTCACTAAGCATAGTGACTCAGTTTCAGAAACGAGACCTAGCAGTTGAAGGAAAACAGTAGTTCTGAAAAATGTGTGTCTCTTACTTATATCATCTTAGACTCAGCACTGTTGGGAGAAAGGGTTGCATGTAGCAAAAATGCAAAATGCTGCATGACTGTGGAGTCCTCCTGTTAGGTAAGGTGATGAATATACTATGTGTACTACTAGGGAGGTCAGTGCTAGTCTGGGGGAGCTCCAAGTTCCATAGCTGAAAGTAGCTTCCAGGAAGGCCAAATACTAATGCAATGGCATCTCCTAAAGACTTCCAGATTGGGATGAGAATGTCTAGACTGGGATGGCAACCTTGAAGAGGATCATAGATTTTGCCTGGCATGCAGGTGGGAAGGGGCTGTGAAGCTGGTGAACTCCAATCTTCCTTCTGGTGTGACCACATTTGTGCACACCAGCTGCAGAGTCCTGGCAATACTCAGGGTATCATATATACCAGGTAGCATATTCATAAATATACAAAGTTAGCACAGCAGCCTGGGCAGAACATACTGAGGTGGGGCAACAGTGGGTGGGGGAATGCGTTAGGGCAAAGGAAACATGAAAACACCAGTGGACTCAGCCTTGTTGCCTGAGCACACTGGAAGATGGATTGTGGCTCTAAAATGCTGCAACAACGCCCAGCTGGAGGCCCCTAACTCTTCTTCCTTCTTGAGCCAAACTGTTTGTCTTTTCAGCTCTGGCTATCAACTCCCTTCCCCTGCCATCTTTCTATAGGAAATTGCAGCCTTCATCCAGCATGGATGTTCTATCTCTCACCAATTTCTAGCTGCTTAGAATGTGAACACAAAGGAGGAAATGCAATTTTTAAAAAATACGTGACTGTAACTGATTTATTAATAGCTCCATAATGCTAGTAATAGGCAATCTATAAGTCTGTTCTTAAGAATTTATAGGGCAAATATTCCAGAACCATATTAAAGACACCACTCATAAATGCCTGCAAGCCTCAGTCTATTAACTTAGGTGGTGGGAGAATATCATTATCAGAAGGAAAACAAACAGAGATCCAGCCCCCAGCTCTGATTTCCTCAGATACTCCAAAAAGCACATAGTAAGTAAGCAAATTGAATGACATGCCGTAGGCAAAAATGTCCTGTGCATAGATATCAGAGGTTGGCTTTCTTGATATGTGTGTGTGTGCATTTCATAAAGAATCTGGACTTGGGCGACCCTGGGGGAATAGGGGGTTGGGTCAAGAAGTCTTGGCTGGTGGGGGCAGGGCTGGAGAGAGTTGGTCTGGGAATCAGACCAGGCATTAGGACATTTTCCTTTTTTCATTATTTGCTAACATTTAAAATAATTCTGAATAAAAAAGTAAAAATCATGCTCCCTGCTGAATAGTTAACAAATACTGGCAAGTGTGGAAGTGTAGAGAAAAAATGACCCAGCCTTCAAGCAACCATGGATGACTTCCTTTCAAATCACCCTTTCTCACAGAGTGGTGGAGAAGCCACTTGTCCCAGGATTGCATCAAGAATGAGGGGCAGGACCTCATTAGCAATGAAGATTCCCAGGCCCCACTCAGATCTACTCATTCAGAATATCTAAAAGTGGGGCTTTGGTATCTGTATTTTTAGCAAACTCCCCAGGTGATTCTGAGGGAGGCATGATAAAGTTCAAGAAGTTTTTAAGTGATCATAACCTCAATACTGATTCTCAAACTGGAGAAATCAAAATCACTTAGGGACAGCATAATGCACAATTGCCAAAGCAAGAAAAACAACCCAATTGTCTATCAGCTGATGAATGGGTTAACAAGTTGTGGTATGTCTATGCAAAGCAACATTTTTGGCCTTGAAAAGGAATGAACTTCTGATGCTACAATATGGATGAACCTTGAAAACATTATGCTAAGTGAAAGAAAACAGATATGAAAGGAAAAACACATATGAAATGTCCAGAATAGGCAAATCCATGGAGACAGCAGATTGGTGGTTGCCAGGGACTGGGAGGCTTTTGCTTTGAGATGATGAATATGTTTTGGGACTAGATAGAGGTGACAGTTGCACAACATTGTGAATGTGCTACATTTCACTGAATTGTATACTTTAAAATGGTTAATTTCATGTTATGAATTTCACTGCAATAAAAATTAAAAAGTCACTGGCAGAAACTAACAATAAACCAGATTCCTTGGCTCTGTCCCAGGAGATTCCTCTTGAGTATGTCTGGGGCAGAGCACAGGACTCAGAGTTGTGTTTTGTTTAAGTTTCTTTTGAGACAGAGTCTCACTCTGTTGCCCCAGGCTATAATGCCATGGTGTCATAGCTCACAGCAACCTCAAACTTCTGAACTCAGGAGACCCTCTTGCCTCAGCCTCCAGAGTAGCTGAGACTACCACACACATGGCTAATTTTTCCAATTTTAGTAAAGATGGAGTCTTGCTCTTTATCAGGCTGATCTTGAACTCTTTAGCTCAAGCAATCCACCTGCCTCAGCCTCCCAGAGTGCTAGGTATGAGCTACTATGCCTGGCCTGACCCTGAGTTGTAAGAGGAAACTTTGGCATCTGCTACTAGGCAAGGCCACTTTTGGGTGCCTCTGTCTGAGCTAGAACCAAAGCTATAAATATCCAGAGGGAAAGAGAGGATCTGTCAACAATTTTAACCACCTGTAAAATCATAGTCCCCATTTTTGTTCTCCCCATTATGGATTGAATGATTGTGTCAACCCCCTCCCCTGCCGTAACTTCAATGTAATGTATTTGGCAATGGGCCCTTGAGAAGTAATTAGGTTTAGATGACGTGATGAGGGTGGGGCCCTTTGATGAGATTAGTGCCCTTGCAGGAAGAGGAAGAATCCAGAACTCTCTCCCCACCATATGAAGATACAGCGAGAAGGCAGTCATCTGAAACCAAGAAGAGGGAGGGCCCTTACCAAGAGCTGAATCTGCTAACTCCATGATCTTGAACTGTGAGAAATAAGTCTTTCTTGTTTAAACCATCCAGTCTATGGTATTTTATAATAGCAGCCAGAGATAAGACATTCTCCTAGGCCTTGACACTCCCACTTCTAGGCCTTTGCCTGTGCCATACCTCTTAGAATTCTTTCCCCCTTCTTGGCCTCTCTAAGCTTATCCTAAGCCCTAGCTCAAGTTCAGACTTTGGAAGACTTCTTAGGCTAATTGCCTTTGTTTGTGGGTCTGAATGCAGCCTCCATGGCGGTTGGGAGTGGCAGGGGCTTTCTGTGCATGCGGCCTTGGGGAAGATGTGAGACAGTACCAAGGAGTCCCTCCCCTCCCTGGGGCTTAGGCATTTCATCACTACCCATAGCATTTAGTGAGTTGAATTCAGTCAGTCCTTGACTACATTTAATTTTCCTTCTTCCTGCATCTGGTTCTATTGACTGAATAATATTTTCATTGTATATATGTTAGTTTCATTTTTCTTCAATGCTTTAAATATGAATTTCACACTTTGTCTTGTCTGAGAACTTATCTGCCTCCTTCACTCAACACTGGGCTTCTCTAGTGCAGGGTTCACACCTTGTTCATCTAGAGTGGTCCCTGACAGGGCCACACCCTGGTGGCACCTTCTCCATAAGACTCTGCATCTTCAGCCAGCAGACCCCTTCTTCCCCCTTCCTTCTTCCCCCCAGTAATAACAGCAGTAATAGAAACAATAGACTATTAACAGTGTGCTTTATTAAGCACTTATATCCCAAGCTTTTTATAATTTCTTTACATAAATCTTTTTCTTTCATCCTTGCAACAAACTTACAAAGAGGCTATTCTAATTATCATCACTTTATAGTTAATGAAATTGAAGTCCATAGAGCAATGTGCTTAAAGTCAAAGATAGCAGAGTCAAAGATGAAGTGAAGCTAGGATTGAACCCATCTGTGTCTGACTCTGAAGTCTGTGTTTCTAATCACTGACCCCTACCGACCCCCATGGTCATTCTTTGTGCCTCAGTTGGTACCCTGTGCACTACTTGCTTTGCAGGCTATTATTCATTAATTCAGCAAACTTTTGAGACACTGAATAAAGTGCTAGCAATGCAGATTAATGAATGGGATAAGATCCCTGCTTAAATGTGAGATTTCTGACTCCCAGTCCCCAGTTTTATTTCATAGA
Source organism: Loris lydekkerianus (assembly GCA_963574355.1). Lineage (NCBI taxonomy): Eukaryota > Metazoa > Chordata > Mammalia > Primates > Lorisidae > Loris > Loris lydekkerianus. The sequence continues at coordinate 2,401 of CAUYPK010065968.1, read as the reverse complement.
CCATTGACTTTATGGAGGGAAACTTCCACCCCCTACAGAGAGTATGGTGGGACCATTACTGGGGTTCTGCTCTAACTGGCCAGGAGTGTGCCTGTGCCCTTAGCAAGGCCAATGCATTGTCCCCTGCAATTCGATGCTGAGCAGAGGGACACATGGCCTGTGATGATTAGAGGTTCTATTTCTATTCCAGCTTCTTGGAGCATCCCAAGGTCCATTCTCCAACCTCACATTGATTTCCTGAGCTCTGACATCCTTCCAATAAACTCCCTGGCTGCTTCAAGTTAGCCGGAGGCCGTCTCTGTCACTTATAAGGAAGAAGCCCGGAATTATGCAGGTTAATGGTGTGTGCAGTGGGAGCACATGGCAAGGGGCCCAATTTAGCCTTAAGGTACCAGGGAAGGTGCCCTGGGGGAGGTAACATCAGAACTGAATGCTGGAGAAGGAATAGGAATTAGTGAGATGTAAAAGGGTTGGGGAGGGTGTGCAGGCAGAGAAAAAGTAACAGTATCAGTAGCTCTTACTGGGCACCTTTTTCACTTAGCCCCCAGAACAACCATTTGAAATAGGTACTCTCACTGCTCCTATTTTATAGATGAGGCTCTGAGAGGCAAGGCCACACAGCTAGTGAAGGGCAGAGACGGGACTTCAGAGGCCTGGTTTCACATTATGAGGCTCTCTCCGGAGAGCTAGTCAGGGGGCCATTCTGCTCATGTGGCTACATCTTTCCTGGAGCAGTGGTCTTTCTGATCACATGACTCCTATCTCTGGCAATTTTGGGGTATTCCTTAAAGTGGACTCTCTGCTGCTTATGGGGCTAATGGCTGAGTTGTTTCTATTTTGCTGAGAGCAAGCTATCATTTATTTCTTCTCAGAAGTGTGGGTAATTAGAGGAGCCAGGTGGCAGGCCCTTGCTAATTGCCTTTGTAGACCTGACTAAAGACTCAGTGGTGGCTGAGGGCAGCGTGAACTTGCTGTGCATGGGGCCTTGGGGAATATGTGAGCGGCTGCCAAGAGCAGAGAAAACCTAGGATATAGCCAAGGGTAGGGCCAAAACAGGGAGGGAGGGCTTCTAGGTGTGTGTGTGTGTGCACTCGTGTGTGTGTGTGTGTGTGTGTGTGTGTGTGTGTGTGAAAGAGGGAGCGGGGGGGGGGACCCATGGGCTGGATTTCTGTGGCCTGATTAATTTCTCCTCTTTCTAGTTTCTTCTTTCCTTATTTTCCACTCCTTCAACCAATTTATGCATTTATTTTTCTCCTTTCAAATATTATAGTTCTTTTAAAAGAAAAATCCAGGTACAAAAACAGAAAATAAAGGAGACTCCCATATTTATTACATCAAATCAACCACTGTCAACAACTCATGATCCTCTTTTGAAATTTGCTTTAAAAAACTTAGTGGTGAATCATAAATATTTTCTGTAGGAGGAATTTTTTGTTGACTTATTTTTACAACTGTTTATTGAGTGCCTACTATGTGTCAGGCACCATTCTAGGTGTTAGGGAGGTATCAGTGAAGAAAAGGACAAACATCCCTGTCTTCCAAGTAAAAGCCAAAGTCCTCCTGGTAACTTATAAGTTATAAGGCTCTACGTGATCTGCTCCTCTGTATGACTTCCCCGACGTCCCCTCCTACTATACAACGCTCTTATCCACTCTGATTCAGCTACACTAGTCTCTTCCCTGTTCTTTGAACTAGGCAAAGAGGCAAGTTCCTGCCCCAGGACCTTTGACTTCTAATCCCTTTGTCTCAAAGGCTCTTACCTTAGATATCACAGGGATCACTCACATTTCGTTCAGGTCTTTATTTATTAGCAATGCTTTCCTTTGCTATCCTATTTAAAAATTCAAATTCCACCTACATAATTCATGTCCTTCTGTGCTTTAAATTTTCCACTTAGTAGATACTGCTAACAGATTATATACGCGTATCTTATTTTCTAGTGTTATCATTATGTTCAGTATTCTATGAATTTCCTAAGGGCAGGAACTTTTGTCTATCTTGTTCACTGCTGTATTTCTAGTGCCCAGAGTTGGCACATACTAGCTGTTTAATAATGCGTGTTAAACCAATTTAATGGATGAAAACTAATTGACATGTATATGTTTCCTAAAATGATGAGTATGAATACTATCTTGTTTTAGTTTTTTTATTTCTTTTTTTATTAAGTCTTTTGTACATAGATCATAAATACATTTATGCCCATTTCAGTGTGTTGATTATTTGTACAAATTGGAATGCTTACATCAACTAATCAGCATAACTTTCATCTCATTTACCCAATTATAGCATTAGGACATTTGTGTTCTACACATGATAGAACCAACTTGTACTTGCAATGTGCTCCATAGGTGTGGTCCCCCTACTACCCCATACTACCCTTCTCAAATCACATTTTGTCAAG
>CAUYPK010065966.1:0-40649 GCA_963574355.1 Loris lydekkerianus | reverse complement strand
CCCCCCCATCCACACAGCACAGTGACAGGCACACTGTCACCCCCATCCACAGAGCAACCCTGTCACCCCCATCCACACAGCCACACTGTCACCTCCATCCACACAGTGACAGCCACATTGTCACCCCATCCACACAGCAACAGCGACACTGTCACCCCATCCATACAGCGACAGCGACACTGTCACCCCCATCTGCACAGTGACAGCAACACTGTCATTGCATCTGCACAGTGACAGTCATATTGTCACTCCCATCCACACAGTGACAATGACACTGTCACCCCATCCACACGGTGATAGCAACACACAGTGATGATGGTAAGTAGCTAGATTCATCTCTTGGTTCTCTATACTGTTCCATACATCTATCTCTCTGTTTTTGTGCCAGTACCATGCTGTTTTGATCACTATCGATTTATAGTATAGTCTGAAGTCTGATAGTGTGATTCCTCCTGATTTGTTTTTATTTCTGAGTAATGTCTTGGCTATTCAAGGTTTTTTCTGATTCCATATAAAATGAAGTATCATTTTTTTGAGGTCTTTAAAGTATGACAGTAGTGCTTTAATAGGGATTGCATTAATATTGTATATTGCTTTGGGTAGTATGGACATTTCAACCATGTTGATTCTTCCAAGCCATGAGCATGGTATGTTTTTCCATTTGTTAACATCTTCAGCTATTTATTTTCTTACTATTTAATAGTTATCTTTATAGAGATCTTTCACATCCTTTGTTAGGTAAACTCCCAAATATTTCTTCTTCTTTGATACTACTGTATAAGGAATAGAGTCCTTGACTGTTTTTTCAGCTTGACTATTGTTGGTATATATAAAGGCTACAGATTTGTGAGTATTGATTTTGTAAACTGAAATGTTGCTATATTCCTTGATCACTTCTAAGAGTTTTGTGGTTGAATCCCTGGGGTTTTCTAGGTATACAATCATATTATCTGCAAAGAGTGAGAGTTTGATCTCCTCTGACCCTATATGGATACCCTTGATTGCCTTTTCTTGCCTGATTGCAATGGCTAAGACTTCCATTACAATGTTAAAAAGCAATAGAGACAATGGGCAACCTTGCCTGGTTCCTGATCTGAGTGGAAATGATTTCAATTTAACTCTATTCAATATGATATTAGCTGCAGGTTTGCTGTAGATGGCCTCTATTAGTTTCAGAAACGTCCCTTCTATACCAATTTTCTTAAGTGTTCTGATCATGAAGGGATGCTGGATATTATCAAAAGCTTTTTCTGCATCAATTGAGAGAATCATATGGTCTTTGTTTTTTATTTGGTTTATGTGATGAATTATATTTATAGACTTATGTATATGGAACCAGCCTTGAGGCCCTGGGATAAAAACCACTTGGTCATGAAGTATAATTTGTTTGATGTGTTGCTGGATTCTGTTTGCTAGGATCTTATTGAATTTTTTTGCATCAATATTCATTAGAGATATTGGTCTATAATTTTCTTTTCTTGTTGGGTCTTTTCCTGGTTTGGGGATCAAGGTGATTTTGCTTCATAGAATATGTTGGGTAGTATTCCTTCTTTTTCTATATTTTGGAAAAGGTTAAGTGATATAGGTACTAGTTCCTCTTTAAAGGTTTGGTAGATTTCTGATGTGAAGCCATCTGGTCCCGGACTGTGGGATAATTCCAAAAAAACTAAAATTCACCTCATACACATTCCTGAAGGTGACAAGGCTGCTTCAAAATCCCAGATACTCTACTTCAAAATAGCTACTCTAAATATAAGTATAAGAGAACATAAACTTAACTCAAAAGTCCCCCACCTTACTGCAGCCATGTCTATTTTTATGAGAAATTTTGCTTACTGTACCTTTTCACCTTATTATAATTGTAATACTCCCATGACTTTGGCACAATTTGATTTTCAAAACATATATTTTATATTTTAGAAAGCAAGTTAAATACTTAAATGTTCCTAAATTAGTAGAAAAGAATAAGAGTCAAGTGTGAATAACATGAAGTTGAAATACTATGGGATGGACCTCCTAGGCCTTCTCTAGAATTCAGGAATTTGTAACCACTTTCAATAACCTTATATCATATTGAACAATTATTTTAGAAGCTATGAAACACATGAGTCAACAGTCCTTCTCAAGGAGCACAGTGGTAGGGAGAAAACATTTGCATAAGTAAGTTTGGCTGAGTTGATATAATTTAAAGGCTAGTAGAATGGATTTATATTAGCTTCAAGTTCTAAAACTTAAAGAAAAATATTTTACTGTATTTGGTATCAAAAATTTCTCATATATATCATTATAGAAAATAATACAAATATTAATATTTGTGATTGAATAGCATAAGAGAAATTATAAAATGTTATTTTGAAAAGGAGAAAAATTTTTAACAAAAATAATACCATACTATAAACATTATTAAAATTCTCATCTACACATCTTTCAGATTTAACCTTTACATGAAGGATGGAAAGAACTAGCTAAAAGAAATCTCATATTTTGATGTGATATGTTAGAAGAAGTTTATGTGTGAGTTAGTTGCAAGTATTTTGCCTAATTAAATAATTCAATACTGAATTAACTATACCTAGAACATTTTTATCCTGCTAACTATAAATAATTGAATTTCATAGAATCTTTGCTTTCACTGTAATGAAATAAATGTACATTAACACATTCTGAAACACACAAAGAGAAATATATTCTCTTTGTCAGGAGAAGAATTCAGGAGATTACTGTTTTCAGAAGTGAAGACAACAAAATCATCTCAAAAAAGACTTGAGAGTATGACTTGTAACAAAATTAGCACCTTGACAAAAGGTAAATATTTCTAAAAGAATACCTTTTAACAAAATTGTTGCAATGTGCGCCTTACCTCTTCTTCTGGGATTGCCCAATTTAATTGTCTTTCTTGTTCAGATTTACTTCTGAATTACTTTTGGTTATTTATAAATCAAGTTTACACTGAAAAGATGACGACACATTACTTATGGACAGTCAGAAAAATGTGCCACAGAAAGTGAAGACTATCTGTGAAAAGGAACTCTAAAAAATGTTTTGAGTGATGGCGGTCTTATTAAGGTAAGTACGTACCATCTCAAATAGATACTTAAAAGCAATAACATACACTTGGATGTATGAATTATGATTTATAAAAGAGTCTTGCTAGTTTATGCATTATAATATTGCTGGTAATGCATTTCCTTCTTGGGAACATTTATAGACCAAAGGCTGCCTATTACCCCAACCAGTAAGCATGCTTGCATTTACACACACAAGTGAGATTTGGAAAGGACACTTCTTCTTTTGTAAGTAGGCCAACATAATATTGTGATGCCTTGGAAACATCTTTAGATATTGATTTCCGAAAAAGGGGATGGCACTGATTCAGACTGTAGAAGGAAGAAGCCAGATGATCCAGTTTGTATTTAAGATACCAATCATGTCTCTATTTAACTGAGCAGAATTATGAATCTGAAAATAATATGTAAATCTCACATCTCTAGCCTGGTGAGCAACAGAACAGACCCAGAAGATTGTAGATTTTGGACTAGAGCTCTGTCTCTATTTCAAAAGTGATCATCTAAACATTTTCTAATTACCACATTAAAAAAATACCGTCAGTGCTGTGATAATTGAAGATTTATAGAGCACACAAATTATATTCTAAGTTAACTTTTCTCTGTTTGGCAAAGGAGTCATCATTTTTCAATACACATTCTTCATTCCTTTTTCTTTTGTTAGGAATTTCCTTCACTTAAGCATCTAGTTTCCTTGCTTCCCTGTTTTACCTCCCCCTTTATGAGCATTCATATGGGTAAATCTCTGTGCCGGGTTGTTCTTGGGTCATCTCACTATTTTATAGCTCTTCTGGGATAATAGACTAACTTAACACTTTTATTGATAACCTCATTTTTTTCCACTTTCATATTTCCTGCATTGTATATACAATGCATAATGCCAGATGACATAAAACTATGCTGGTAAAATGGATTACCTTCTTATAAACCACTTTAGCTATCTCTTTAATGTATAACACCTACCAATTTTCTTAGTGGAGTTCACAACTGATGTTTACTCTACCATTTCTCTCTCTTCTTTCTATCCAAGCACATTCCATCTGTTTGACAAGATGGAAAATCTTTCTGTTTGCCATTATTTCTTATGAATAATATCACATGTTATTTTACCTAGCCAGCACAAAGTTTTGCCCCTAGATCAGTACATTTTCATTCAAATTTCTGGCAAGCCAGGAAGAATTGTGACATTCATCTTACTGAAAATACAAATGGCTAAGGTATAAAGGCAACTCTGTATCTCATCTTTATTAACTATGGTAGTCTGGTGTTCCAACAAAGCAAATGTAGATGTAGACTGTGATCTGTGCTTAGCCTAAACTGAGAACAGCTTTTTGGATGTGACAATCCTCCCAGGGATATATTTGCATGTCTAATTTGCATTTGGAGAAGGGAAGAGAAAGCAGGGAGGAGAAGTTTTATATCTGAAGGTCCAAGAGGCCTCTAGGAGTTGGGAAGGCAGGAAACACAGGGGATGATATGGTATCCACTTCCTGGAAGGGGCAAGAAATAGTCCTGAGCCTTGTGAACTCAGGAATTAGACATATTTTGCCCATTTTCTGGGTGGAATCCAGCATGTGTCTGGTAGGAAAGACAGAAGGAAAGACAGTACTATGATGGTGCCACATTGCTGTGTAGCACCGAGGACACCAGGGGCTGTCTTGGAGAAGATAATGAAAGGTTAGTGGCTTAAGACAAGCAGACACCTGATTCCCTGTGGATCATGGGAAAAAAGTCAGGAGCACAACCAGTAGACATTAAAGACACTCCCTGGAAAGTGCCAGAATTTCTTGAGTTCTGGGAGAAACTCTTCAGAGCCTAAGATACTTTATAAGTAGTGCCTTTATTTCAGTCACAGACTGAGACCTGAGGACCTTAGGATTTCATAAATAAGAGAGGAAGAAGATAGTGCTGGGTCCATTTCATGGAAAAAGAAATTGAGAACTGAAAGCATGTCCATCTGCAAATATTTAAGACAGGGAACATGCTTTTCAAATCTCCTTGCTTTGTTTTCAGTGACACAGGATTTGAAGTCAGAAACATGTGGTACCTCCCTTAGTCTCAGTTTGGACTTGGATATGAATTTCCAGGTAGTGTATTTTTTAATAGTTCTTCTGAAGTTTTATAATTTTTCTTTTATAACATTTATAAATTAACTTCTTTTTTTATGTGCCAAATTGGATGTGTTATGTGGAAAATTACGGACATGATCTGGGCTTTTTCTATACATATGATTAATAAGCAAGGCATAAATACCTCTTTTGACTATACCATACATGTGTCAACTTATGTGACCTTTGGGGAAATTATTTTCAGTCTCAGAGCTGGAAAGCCAGCAGGAAACCTTACAATGTATTGGTTAAACTTTTTTTGCAAAATCCTATTAGAATAAGAGTTCCAAGAACAGAACTACTAAACTTCTGTTTCTTATAGACAATGAGGTCACCAAAAGATCACTTAAAATACCACTTCCTCTTAACATGTGGCTGTCTTAAGCATGACTTTTCATAGGTTCCAGTCTCAGAGGTCTTTGGTTCTTACCCAGATATGCTGGGTCTAAGTAAGGACTCCAGGGTCTATCTCCTCATCAAGCATTTAAGCTGGCATCTTTTCTTAATGAGGCCTTCCAGGAGCAAAGTACAGTAAGGTACTGGCAGCAGGGTTAGGGTAGCTTCTAACACAAGTGACTCACTCTGCTTGGTCTTGTTCCAAGTAGTCTTGGGTGTTTGGGTATCCTGTAGCAAACCACTACTTCACATTGCCTTGATCATTCATACAACAGATGTACAAACTAAACGCTGTATCTGCAGGCAAGCAGAGCAAAACAAACAAAAAGCACCCAAAAGCCTGCCACCTACCAGGGTCTAACTTTCAAACAGCGGAGCCCCTAAGCTGTTTCAAAAAAAGCACTGTAAAAACAAATCACTGGGCAGTTTGATTAGCTATGTGGAGAAACATTCTGTTCAACCTTGCCTTTGCATGGTGGACATGAAACAACTGCAGAACTAATTTCCAGAAAACATTTTCAGTGGCACTTGTGTCTTGTATAAATGTTAAATTTCCTGAATTCACACAAAAGCTCTGTAAGACTACTGAAGTATTTCTTTTCGAAAAAGGTTTTGGCTGCTAGTTCAAAACATTTTCATCCAAATTATAGATAGCATTCTTATATTCTTTGCTTGGTTGATAACATTTTTAAGTTTTTGAATTTTAAATTTGAATGAAACAGAAACTCACAGGAACAATAAATTCATCTTTTCTCTTGGAATTTCTGTGAAATCCTATGAAAATGCGTGGAACTTTTTTTCTTTTTTAGCTATCTGGGTAACCAAATAGCTAAAATGACTTTGAAAAGTAATTTCTAAGCCCGTGTTTATGCTATTCAAAGGTAGGGAAAAACAGTATTAATAAATTACAATGGAAAAGAAGACTATAACTGAAAGATAAATGTTTGAATTGGGCTCTTTTACTCATAGGGAATAGAAACTGGCCCAGGGTAGTTTAATTTAAACAAGAGAGAGATCTCAAACCTAAAGGACCGAATCAGCCCTTCGTTCAAATCGGAGTCCTCGTCTCTTAAGCTCTCCTCTTGATTTCAAGAGCTGTTCTTTCCTGGATCTTGCTTCTTAGTCTGCTTTCATTCCAGTCCTCTCTCTACCACAACTGCACTGTTCTGCTTATTCATTCATTCATTATGGGCCTCCATGGCTGCCCTTGTCCTGATCTTTCATGGAGTCCCGCTCCCAGGCAAGCAGGTCACTGACTCCAGCCCCGAGTGTCTTAAAAACTAACTCCTAAGAAGGAGACTCTGATTGGCCAGGCCAGAAGAGTCCCAGAGTGGTGTCTTGTCAATGCATGAGATGTTTTATAGGTCATGCGTTGTTCCCACACTCAATCAGCTGTGTTCAGGAAGTGGGATGGAGCACCTTTCATAGGGCATGGTTGCCCAGATAGAAGTGGCTGTGGGCACAGGCACCGGGTACACAGCTTTAACATCCTCCCAAGGATCTCGTCTCCTCTGCTAACAAATGTTAGATTTACATTTGTTCAATCGTTTATTCATTCATTAATCAAATATTAGTTGAGAAAGTGTAATGTTCTAGCCATTATGCTAAATACTTGAGAATAAGTAATGATGTCTTGAGATAAGTATGATATCTTCACCTTAAGGTTGGATTCTCCCTGCCTGCCCCTCAGGCTCTGCATAAAATGATCATGGCCTTCAGCTGTTATGAAAACTCATTCCTTCACACTGCCATACTACTCCCAAGCATATAGCAGAGATATTTTTCTTGAAAAATGTTTTTCTGCATTTTGACAAAGAAGTTAAGCACACTCCATCATTTAGGTGTTTGGTACTACTTACATTCTCCATAGCAGTCAATACTGAGGAATAACGTGAGGGGCAGGAAGCAGGTTCTCACATTCCTGATTTCAATTCCATCTTACTGAGTTAGCCCTGTGCTGTGTCCTCAGTAGTATGTGTCCATGTTTTCCTAGAATGCACCATTTATTTCATCTTGAATTTCTGTCCTTATCTTTGGAGCCCTAGAACTTTTGCTGCATGCGTTACTGGAATAGGGGCATTGGGCGTGACCTCCCCAGTCGTTTGTTAAATGTTGCTGTCTGCTTAGTGACTTTGGTATTCTTGAGGCCTGGCCAGAAGTGGGCAAGCATTTTAGAAATTGCAAATAGGCCCATTAAAATGCCGACTTGAATGGATTTCCAAAACCAGGTTTTGCAGGTCAAACTTTTCCTTTATTCCTCCTAGCAAGTGACATTTTGAGGGTGTTCCCAAGATCTAGGTATTGCTGAGGCATAATGCTTTTTCTCCCCTTCTTTTTGAAGTGCGAGGAGTGATTTAAGTTTTTTTTGCAAACCTGCAATGAGACAGGTTTTTTAGTCCCCTGTGGATTTTAGCACAAACATGTTGAGGATGCAGAACCATTAAAGAGTAATGGACTTGAAGCCAGAGATCACTTCAAAGGAATCAAAAGCAAAGAAGAGTTTATACAATAGAGAACCGATACAGGGATACTTTGGCTACTGGTGTTGCAGGCCTGCCAGCTGTAAAGAATTTGACAACTGGCTGAAGGAATTCTCAGTCTCTAATGACAGGACTCCATTCTTCCACTTCTTCCTGAAAATTGAAAAAAGTTGCAGATACATAATACTGCCAACTAGCATTGACTCCTAATAAGGTGCCATATACTGAGTTGGGCAATGAGCTATATCTCCTTTAATCTCCATGACCTCTCATGGGATATGTGCTATTATCACTTCTTTTTTACGGATGAGGGAAATGGTATGTAGAGAGATTAAGTAATGTGCCTGGGACAAGAACTGGAAGAGAGCTCAGAAAAGAGGAAAGGAATTTAGTTCTAACTAACTGCAACTGCTTCAAATACCTAACTGTGCTATCCTGCCCACAGGCTCCCATCCTTAGTTAAAGCTGGAAAGGACCTGTGGATTATCCTCTCTGACATCCTAATCCAGTGTTTTTCAAACTTTTTTTTTTTTTTAATCTCTCAGCACACTTGAACCTGTAGTTAAACTTCTGTGGCACACCTAAATTATGTTGATTTAAAAAAAGAGTAAAAAATAGAATATGCTTACTGTGCTTTGAATTTCTTTCAAAAATAATTTAATTAATGATCTTTAACATTTTTCACAGCACACTTAAGATGTACTGTAGCACACTGGTTGAAAATCACTGCCCTAATCTGCTAAGTAAGGAAAAGGCTCAGAAAAGTGAAAGAGCTCTGTTTTTTGTTTTTTTTGAGACAGAATTTTATTATGTCACCCTTGGTAGAGTGTGATGGGATCACAGCTCACAGCAACCTGAAACTCTTGGGCTCAAGTGATTCTCTTGCTTCAGCCTCCCTTGTACCAGGGATTACGGGTGCCCACCACATGCTCGGATATTTTGTTTGTTTGTTTGTTTAGCAGGCTCGTTGAACCCATAGCCCTGGTGCATGTGGCTGGCGCCCTAACCGTTGAGCTATAGGCACTGAGCTGGAAGGTGTTCTGTTGAAGTTTAACTAGTTAAGAGTAGAGGTAAACCCTGGGTGGTGCCTGTGGCTCAGTGAGTAGGGCACCAGTCCTATATACTGAGGGTGGTGGGTTCGAACCTGGCCCTGGTCAGACTGCAACAAAAAAATAGCCAGGCATTGTGGCAGGCACCTGTGATCCCAGCTACTCAGAAAGCTGAGGCAAGAGAATCGCCTAAGCCCAGGAGCTGGAGGTTGCTGTGAGCTGTGACAACACAGCACTCTACCAAGGGTGACAAAGTGAGACTCAAAAAAAAAAAAAGGAGTAGAGGTAAACCCAAGTTTTCTGGTTCCCAGTTCAGTACATTTTCTGATATGTCAAGAACAATTACTTGAGACAGAATCTCTCTCTGTTGCCCAAGGCTAGAGTATTGTGGCATCAGCCTAGCTCACAGCAATCTCAAACTCCTGGGTTTAAGACGTCCTCCTGCCTCAGCCTCCCAGGTAGCTAGGACCACAGCTGTGCATTGCCACACCTGTCTATTTTTTTCTATTTTTTTGAATAGAGGTAAGGTCTTGCTTTTGCTCAGGCTGATCTGAACTCCTGAGCGATCCTCTTGCCTTCACCTCTAAGAGCTCTAGGATTATAGGTGTGAACCATCACACTTGGCCTGAATCACTATTATACAAATCTGTTTCATGGAGTTTTACAGCCTCAGGAATAATTCAAAGAACTGTAGGGAACTGAGTTCTAAGGGGAAAAAATGGTAATATATAGAGTACTGTTTGCAAAATTTCTTCGGCATTGATTTTAAGTTAATGTTCTAAATTAGTTCTAGTCATTTTTCATGAAAATTGTTCTTCTTGCTTTTTTTGAAAATTCCTAAGAGTGACACAAATTATTCTTAGGAAAGTGGTATAAAATATGTCTCCCAAGATGAGAACTTTATGATCACATATAAAGAAAAAAATAAAACCTCTCCAACCTAATTGTGAGTAATTGAAACTAGGGATTTTTAATGGGAATTCTAGCAAGTATTTAACTCTGTTGGGATTGTAAGTGGCTGCAATATGAATTAGTATTCCCATTATAAATAGATTTATTTGTAAACTATAAACCTATGCACAATCCAGCCCTACTGAATAGTTATTGTTTGTTGAGTCTCCAAGACAACTGATTTATAAAGAGGGCAATTGGATTTTCTGATTTTTACTTTCTTTTTTTCTGTAAAAGGTTTATTCAATTTCTATCACGTTCTAAAGATGGAGAGGTAGTAAAAATTGAAATGTCATTTTTGCAAAACACCAGCCAAGGGCTGGGCATCATTCTCCAGGATCCTAAACAGGACTCAACCTCTTATGGAAGCGCTTACTTACTCCTTCTCTTATTCAAGCTCCCGCTTACTTATCATGTATTTCTTCTTATACGTCTAATATGTGCTTGACACTGCAATGTGCTAGAGTTTCTTCTCATGTCTAGACCATACAGCATTTAGAATTTGTTCTAGGCACTTTAGTGCTCAAGGGAATATAAGGCAGTATACAATTTTTGTTCCTGCTTGCTAGCCTTGTACCTGTAACCAGATTACTTGCTTTCCACTGGCAGGGATTATCATAATTTCTATTTCAGGACAGGCTAGGTGTACATCTCATAAATAGGGACTATTCTAGAGTTGGTTCTTTTCCAATCTTTTTCTTTACCATCTTGCTGTCACAATAAACCTTTGAGAAAGAAAGGGTTTAACTATTGCTGAAAATGAAGTCTGATTATATCTACTGACAGTGGAAGAGCTCTACTTTTCCTTCTTTTTCGTTATGCCACTTCTGCTTCTTTCTGGACAAAGACTTCTCTTTCTTTTGTCTGGAAGTGTGAAATAAAATGTGTCACTTAAGAAAAAATAATATAGTATTATATCTGGAATCTGACTCTGAAAATTACGTCAAATTTTGTCTTCAGAACAATTTATTCTAGTCTTTGAAGTATCATGGTAATTTTTGTGCCATAGTACAGAGAATGGCATTTGGGAAATCCTTCACATGTTATATGCATTGAAAGCCCCTGCAGTTCTTTATGGATATTTTCTTTCTCTTCTTGATAAGGAAACATTTCTATGGAAGTCATGCTGAGTTGGGGAAGATGTGAGGTAGCATGGATAAGGGGCCAATTGCAATGTAAAGTTCTGAGGCCAAGGGTTAAAATTACAAATCACAACATATATATCTAAGTTATGGTTTCAGCCACTGCTGAAGTTATTTATTTATCACATACATATGGAGTATCTATTATTAATATGTCCTAAGCATATAGTAAGTGGCTGGGATAGGAAAATAATCCAATTCCCCCTGAAGTTTACATTCTAAAAGATGAAATTCTAAAGCTTTTCAGAAGACCATTATGAATATGTTTTGATGACTATTCCAAAACAAGATTCAGTCTTCGAAAACTGTAGTTATCTTCCTATTGATGTTTAATGGTCTGATCTGTTTTTGAAAATAATGTTTATGATTTTTATATACATCTCACATTGATGGACATCTACTTTATTTATGAAATACTAGATAGCTTTATTGTGCTCAAAGAAAATCCACATCTAATCATGTTATAGTTTTTTTCAAAGGTGTTTGTGTTGGTTTTTAATTTTCAGTCACATACTTGGGAGATAAAGGTAAGGGGGAAGGATAGTGAGTTTCTTTAAAATTGGATGCCTTATCTCTTTATTTTTTAGATCTTGGGTTTAAGCTTATTTTCATACCTGAAATAAATAAAATGTACTCAGACTTTATAGATGGAAAAGTATCAGTGTTTCTGGTACCCAGTGTTCTCTGGAATCTAGATTTTTAACAATTTACCTTTGCATCATTGAGTGATGCAGGGTTTTCTGTTCAATTCACTGTAGCCAGTGACCTTTTGTGGCATCTGTTCCTCCAAAGCTTTTGAGATGGGAACGCACAGCATGCTGTGTTCCATGTCATGTCAGTCATTCCTCTCTTTGACTTTACTTGTGTTCTCAAGTCAATATGTTCCAGATTAATGAGGCATTTGTTCTTAATCAAGAAACTATTTAAGAATACACTTTTAATTTTAATGACTTGTTTATGATTAATTGTTTCGACATGCCCTTCTCATTATTGAGGATATTTCAAAGCTGCTGCCTTTTTCCTGAACAGTTCCTCAACATCTGAATACCAGGACCCAGTGATCTCCAGGGACTGAGCAGTTACTGATTTCCTTGAGAAAAATCATTCATGCAGCCCCTTAAACTAAAAATCACTTTGAATAATAATAATTACAAAACAGCTGTTAAGCAAAAATTGAGTAGTTATACATTATATATTTTGAATGTTCCCCTTACATTTTATATTATGAGAGATTTATGGAAAGTGTCCAACCATATATTATGAAAAATAGAGACATACATAGCTGGATACTTTCCCATCGCCCCTCATGTGTATGTGTGTGGGTGTTTGTGGTTGTGTGTACAGTAGTGCTTCCATGGTTGACCACCTGCCTACGTTGACCACCTCCTTAAGTTACCTAATTTTAATAGACCAGACCTACATGTACAAACCACATGTACATGTCAGTACAGTAGGCCTAGTTATTTATGTTGACTACTTCAGCATGTTGACCAGTTTGTTATAGTCCTTTGGGTGGTCAAGAACAAAGGTTCTACTGTGTATATAAAATGTGGTGCTGTGTTTTATGAGGAACAATCTTAGAAATAATTTGTGAAGTTGACTTATTTTCCCAACTGATCTATACTACACCATTACCTGATTTAATTAAAATTTAGCCCAATTTGTGTTTTCTTTTTTATTTAAATAACCAGAGGGTTTGTGTACAGCTGCGTACTTTGAGGCTACAAAATTAAGCAATCTATGACCTCATAATAAAAGCTAATATTTATTGAGGGCTTATTATCTGTGTAATTTCATTCTATGTCCTTTAAATCTATTAATTCACTATTCTCAAATACCACTAATGGGGGCCCTTTTTTAATTCCTGTTTTACATTTCAAAAAACTGAGGCACAAAGATGTGGAGTAACCTGCTCAAGGTCATGTAAATGGTAAACAGTAGACTGGAGATTGGCAAGTCAGCAGCCTGGCTGCAGAACCAAGAAACAATGCTATGCCACTACCCATAAGACAGTAGGAAGCTCTATTATTGGCTGTCCCCCCTCAAAAACTTTAGTTGTTCTGTCCTGCCTGAAACATATTCGTAAGCTTTACTTTATGTGATCACTGTGCTAGGTGTTTTGTTCTTAGTCTGTCTGTGGGTGCCAACATGGAAAAGATGGGTCCTCTTTTCCATCTAAATTGATGTATTTGCTCATTTGCTAGGTTTCTATTTCCTTTAACAGAGCAGATATTGGCATTTTAGAGATTGTAGAAAATTTGATGAGAAATAGAAATTAGGATTGATAGAAATCATTTTAGGACGATTTTCTGTGTCCCTATGATGGTTATGAGTGTCTGAAACATTAGTACCGTCCAGTCATGTTGGGCTTGCATAGTAACTAACTTTCTTTTGGGTTTCATAACATATTTGCTATATTTCAAAAGGTTTTAGGAGAAATATGGCTCGCTTAGCTTTTAAAATGAGAATTCAATATAAACGTGTTTTGGATTCTACCCACGATTCCATTTTCAGAATCATTTAAGGTCTATTGTTGTTCCTGGTGTGAAGTCTAACAGGAACAAAGGGTTTGAACTTTTCTGTCACCTAAGATGACATCCTAGGAACAGAAAATTTTAGCCAGTTAGAGTCACTGATAAGAAATTAGTAAGCGTGATCTGAATTTTTCTTTTATAAGGTGGTTTCTTCATGTTCCCAACAAATCCGTTGATCTCTTTTGAGGCTTACCCTTGTATTTCATAGGTTTAGATGGTGGGAATTTTATTCGTCAGAACTCATTGGCTTATCTATGATGGAATCCAACTCTAACTATAATAATTTAAGCAAAGTGGAAGACCCTTGGGTAGAAATTAAGGGACTTGAGGACTTGAGGCACAACTAGAAGTGAATACCTTAGCATAATTTGAAACCTATGTAGCTCTTACTTCTATTTTCTGGACACACAGACATAGGCACACACATACTTTTTTCCTTTCATTTATATCCTCTCCTTTTCTGCTTCACAAAACTGGAAATGTTGTTATTCATGTCAGCCTTCTAATTTTACACATCACCATTCAAGCACCCAAAGGATGATTGCGATTTCTAGATACACTACTCCCAAAGATGGATCCAAATTTTCCTGTTTGCATCAGGTGCCCAGCCTGGACACATAAGCTTTAGCTAGGAAATAGTATCTAAAGAAGAAATTATGATGAAGTCATCTGGGGACTAGTGTCTACTGCTGGGCCAATCTGCTGTGATGATGGGGTAGCTCATGAAATGCATCTGTACCTTGTGTTTGTGTTGTTTTGGGCTAAATGATATAACAAAAGAGTTAAAAACTTTTTAAATTAAAAAGTTCATAAAGTAAAAATGTTACAATAAACTAAGGTTAACTTACTGAAGGAAAAATATTTTTCATAAACTTAGTGTTGTGCAAGTGTATAGTATTTATAAAGTCTGCAGTAGTGCTCAGTAATGTCCTAGGCCTTTACATTTGTTCAGTGGTCACTGACTCACACCCACTGCAACTTCCAGTCCTGTAAGTTCCACTAATAGTAAGTGCTCTATACAGGTATGCATTTTTCCCCTTCATACTGCATTTTTTACTCTTTTACTCTACCATTTCTATGTTTAAATACTTAAATACTTACCATTGTGTTACAACTGCCTATAGCATTCAGTCTAGGAACTTGCCTTGTAGGTTTGTAGCTTGGGAGCAACAGCCTATATACCTTAACATCTAGGAGTGTAGTAAGATATACCATCAAGGTTTGTGTAAATTTAGTCTATATTTAGTTCATGCAATGATGAAATTGCCTTAGGAGGCATTTCTCAGAATGTATGTCTCTCATTAAGTGGTGCATGGCTATATGTGGAGATGAGTTTTATTTCATTTCAGCTTATGTGACAGTGGAAGCTAGCCAGCCCAAAATCTACAGGGCAGGGCAGGCAAAGCTGGAAATTCTTGGGTGGAACGTCATGTTGTAATCTTGAAGCAGAATTTCTTCTTCTTCAGCAAAACCTTAGTTTTGCTCTTAGGGCTTTCAACTGATTGAATGCTATCTACCTACATTGCTCAGTGGAAAATCTCAGTTAGTTGAAAGCCAACTGATAATAGATATTAATGACACCTACAAAATATCTCCAAGAGCAACACCGAGGTTAGTGTATGAATAACTGGGTATCATAGGCCAGCCAATTTAACACATCAAACTAACCTTCACACCAAATATCAAGAACAGCTGTTTCTTGCAGAAACCAAGAGGAAAAGTAAGCTCTTTAAAGAGACAGAGACAGGCTTAGGCTGGGAAAGAACCAGATTTGAGTGATGAGAAAGAGAAATCCTATATAGAGTAATTTATAATGCAGAACATGCAATATTCAGAATAATTATTTTCCAAATAACTATGTGTCTAGATATAATGACACATTATATACTATTGTCAGCATTTTACCAAGGAGGAAAGCTAACAGAAAAACTCAATTCCTCAATTCAGCAAACTGAAGTTTGCTGGTGGGGAGGGTAGATGTAGGCATCCTGCACTTGACACTTCATTTTACTCTAAAAAGGCTTATGTTATAATTTTGCAAAGGAGACTATTCATAGTTTTCAAAATATCAGAGAACAAGGTTGCAGTGTGTGCACGCCTATTTATGTTTAGAGGTTTTTTATTTTTATTTTTCCCTCTTTAGAGTTTTTCGTGGGTCCAGCATCATCTGGCTTCCCTCCAACATTGTGGTTTTATTTTGTTACTCTTTCCTGCCATAGAGGTCATGTGTTGTAATCTAGACTTTGGTCTGCAGTTCTTGGTACAGCATGCACTGTAAATCCAGTCAACAAGCTTTTATTGGACAGAAAGTGCTTTGAGCCTTGTGTGAGGGACACTGAACTAAATATTTTAATTGGGGAGAGTCATTGATTAATGGAAGAGTTCTAATCTTTATGGGCTCCAGATTGCTCTCTCTGTCAGCACTGCTTTGGGTGGCAGGAGGATGTGGACCAAGGCCTGGGAGAGTCTTAGACAAAGCTTAGGCCAAAGCTTTAGACCTGCATGAGTCTAAAATCCCAGGTGGGCAACCTAGATGGAAGACCCTGAGAAAAGAAACCAAGCCAGAGGAATCAGGAAACAGCCTCAAAAAAGTTATCATTAGGAAGGGACAGAAGCAAGGTAAGAATGCAGGATAAAGGATCAGCAAATAAAAAAGAATAAGGAGAAACTCTCTAGTCTCAGAGCTGATGATTCTGGTGGAGTCAGAAACCAGTGTCAGTATGACTATATTAAGGTTTAGAAGATGAGAGCTCCTGGCTGGTCCAGGGATTGAGGGGCAGAGGATAGGTTCTATCTTGATTCCCTTAATGACTCTCTTGGCCCCCATTTATTTTTAAACAGAGATCGCATTGTATTAAGACTATTATAGACAAGCTTTCTTTGAAACTCATCTGAACTCTGACCTTGGCTGATACTCTCTCTACTCCTGAGTGTATTTTGCTTTCTGAAATAGCAGATGTTTCTGAAGTAGGTTTTACCATCATGTGCAAACTAAGAATCACTGAGATAATGAATGTCAAACACCTCGCAGTGTGCCTGCCATGCAGTAAGCCTTCAGTAAATGTTAGTGATGATTATCATGTGATCACCATTTCCTTTTTACTGCTTGTCCTCATGGACCATCAGTCATGTGAGAGTCAATTGCTTGTGACTCACGAATAGCTCCTAATTAAAAAAATACAAATGAAATTACATTTTCATTCTAACATCAGATTCCAAATACACTGAAGCTCATCTCTTCTCTTTGGCCTAACCATACACTATACGTTATTCTAGTTTCTTTACCTAATTTTAGATCCAAGGTAGCATTTTTTCTGTATTCTCAAACTTTGTGAAAAGGCAAGCATGGGCTGTTTCTATGCACTAGTTATTATATATTTTAAGTTTAGAGCGATGGAAATTCATACTCCTGCAGGGCTGGTGGGAGCCTATCAAATTTCAATCCCCAGATCCTATTTGGCACTCTCCTCACTATTTTTCCCCCCACGGAGTTTCCTAGCACCAAGACAAAGTCCATTTGTCTGAATTCTTAGTATTTCTCTTTATTTATTAAAAAAAAAAAAAAAAAGAAAATGAAACACAGCATAAACACTGTGTTGAAAACTGGATAATCTTCAAGAACAGCTGCTATTTTTATGGACATAGTATATGTCCTTGTCGATCCCTGCGGTTTCACACCTTACTGTCTTCAGAACACATAGATAAATGCCATCTGCCTGGAGCTGTCATTGATTGCAGCAACAGTCTTCTTCATTGGAAACTCTAATCTCTGCTGTTCTTGTGAAAAATATTCTTAGAAATTAGAATTTCCCCATCACTTCTTAGAGTCAAGCGTTGCCAAAGAACCAAATAAAATCCCTCTCTAGGCTTTTATCTCTTTACCTTTAGCATTCACTCCTGACCACCTACAACAGTATGCAGAGATGTATGTGCTAGTGAGTCTATTATCTGGCTAAACTAGATTTCTACTTTAGAAGTCTGCCTCCTATTCAAGAGGGCCTAACTTTTCTTCTTCTAGGAGCAATTCTGTTCAGTCTTCTATTTGTCTTTTTGGAGGATTTGCTTTGAGATATTTGCATTTCCTTTCTCCTGGTTTTCTATTTTATATGAACAGCTGATATCTTGGATTGATATGCTAAGCCACAAACACTAGAGAATGCTTATGTTCCCCTTTGCCCTAATATTCTATGATTCTGTAACTTTCCAGTTCACCTCCTTTTATGATTTCTTTCCAAACACTTTTCATCAAGTGAGCATAGTATATTTTGTATCATAAAGCTAGAGCATCTGGCTTTGGACATTGTCCCGTTACTTCTTAGCCATATGCTGCTGGCTGGGTCATTTGTTTCCTTATTTGTGAAATGGGAATAATAAAACTATCTATTATTCAGTGTTGTTATAGATATAATTAATAATCATTGTATTTGATGAGTTAATAAATATGTGTGTAACAACTGTTAGTGTTGTGTTATTACCCTCAATGTAGTGGATGTTAGATGAGTCCCGATATCAAAGCCAATGTCTATGATGGAGGATAGAACAGCGTCATGGTGAGGTAGGAAAGGCACTTTACACAAACGTTAACAGGAGATTAGGTATCTCTTACATTAGTACCAAATATAGGCCATGATCTAAGAAAATGTGGGGAGAGCTTTTAGACTTAGAAGATGTGAAGCCAAACAGAATGCATGGAAAAGCCATTATTGGTGGTATTGATAGGCACCAAGTTTTCCTAAGACAGTTCCTCTCATACAAGTCTTAATAATTTCATTATTAAAACTATCAGTGAAAGTATATAGACTTAAATAATTATTTTGATGACACAAGAACAGCTTTCCTTAGCTCCATGGCATCATTTACTCCTGGGTATATTCATCCTACTCAGTAATTCTTTCTACTATGTCAAATAGAAGATTTTGGCCCCCAATCAAGAATCTTGCTCCTTGGAGGTCTGGACACTCACGGAAAGGAGTCATACATATCCACCTGTCTCTATTTTTAACCTACTCTTACTTGGTGTAGGATCTCTGGTTACATGGAGCTTCATGTCCTTGGTCTTGGAGGTTGGTTTTATTCCAGTATGGTAGAATGAGAGAGAGGATTTTGGGAGTCTGTATCTGCCCCAAATGGATTCATCTGAGTCCTAAAACTTATTCTCTGGAGAGATAATCATTACCAGGCTAATCCATGGATTCTGATTCAGAAGAAAAAAATCAGTCATTTATGTCTAATTAAAAATAAGTATAATAAAATAAAAACATATCACTGAAAATATAAAATTGAGACTGTCAGTCTGGGCTAAGGGTCTAAGCTAATCTCAAAGTTGACTTGGATGCATGGCTAAGTTTCTGACACACTGTGAACTTTCTTACAAAACCAGATTGGAGATGACCTGAACTGATTTGGGGCTGCCTGGTCTTGCCTGAGAGATGAACTAGTCAACTCCCTCCCCTGTGGTTGGAAGTATGAGGCCAATAACTTTGGGGGCAATTTTCTAAGATCATTCTGTATAGACAGAGCTTCCTTATCTGACACAAAGACCCATCATTTGCTTGAAGAGTGAATTAGGCTAGGTGTAGTAACACATGTCTATAATCTTAGCACTTTAAGAGGATGAGGTGAGAGAACTGCTTGGGTCCAGGAGTCTGAGACCAGCCTGGGCTATATAGAGAAACCCCTGTTGCTATAAAAAGTAAAAACATTATTCAGGTATGGTGGTGCACACGTATATTAATATTTTAATTAAAAATTCTGTTTTGGGCTTGCATTGATGTCTAAACATCATTCTAGTCAACTTTCTTCATGTAATGTTTAGAAACTACACCACCTGGTATTTTAGGCTGGAGGGAGAATACAGATGTGTAAATGTAGCTGCTCAGAGTCCAGACCTATCATAGTTATCAGGCAGATAGTTACAAAGTTATTTCAGCTTCAGGTTCCTTCTACCTTCTTGCTTTTCTCACTTCAGAGAAAGTACTGGTGGTATTGATAGGCACCAAGTTTTCCTAAGACAGTTCCTCTCATACAACTTCTTAATAATTTCATCATTAAAATTATCAATGAAAATATATAGACTTAAATAATTATTTTGATGACACGAGAACAGCTTTCCTCCAGCATCATTTACTCCTGGGTATATTCATCCTACTCAGTAATTCTACTATGTCAAATAGAAGATTTGGGCATGGTATTATTCTCATCTGCGTGGTTGAGGGTGGGAAATACTGTCTCCTGTTGACCATGTGTCTAGCTAGAACTCTAGTACTAGAAGAGGAAAGAGCTCCTTTGGGAGCCATCTGGCTACCAAAATATGTATTTGTTTTTCCCTGTAGTGAAAATTGGTAATTAAAACTTCCATTATTTCAGAAGTATAGATTGTGTTAGTAAAGCAGGTGGGATGTCCTAGCTGGCCCTCTAATGAGATTAACATATGGCTATGTGAGGAACTCTTCATACCGATTGGCAACCAAACTGCACTAAGTGAGGAACAGGAGGAAGAGGTTTTTATGTACAGAAGCCTGAAAGAGAGTAGGAAACGAGGAGGATGGAAGATGTTAGCTTTCTCCAGCTGGTATGAGGCACAGCCATTAATCCCCAGTTGAGAGAGAGGTTATGGGCAGAAACTGAAGGAGCTATGCCAATGAACAGCTCAAGTGGTAGTGATAAGAATAGGGAAGATAAATAGTAATACCTATACCATATTGAGTGCTTATCGAACTTCTGGCACTGTGCTCAGCAGGTGGCATATTGATACAGTATTCTATTTAATCCTTGCAATAGATTTATGAGGGCAGAATTATCATATTCACCATATTGAAGAAAGGAAAAGTAGCAATTCAGGTTCAGAAAGGTTTTGTATATTACTGAAAGTTAAAGAGATAGTAAGCAGCCTGGACAAGTTTATAATCCGGAACTGATTTTAGAGCTAGATTCTAAAGCACCAGGTTAATAGGGATCTGGCTCACCAAAACCATAGTGCTGCTCAAAAGCTGGAGAAGGATTTTTTTCTTCCAATGCTTTTCGACTTTTCCTTCTCCAATTCCCATCCCTTCCTCCCACTCTTGTATCTTCCCCAAACCCTGTAGAAGGACGGTTGTGCACCAGCCTTGATGCTCTAGAGCTGTCCACAGAGGGCAGTAGTACAAGAGAGGGCTATTCTCAGGGAGGGTTCCAGAACAGGGACTTGGTGTGTGAAGGGCCTTAAGGATGAGGCCAGCAATAAATAACAGATTGGCTCGTTTCTGGGCACACATGTGCTTTCCCCTTCAGACTTCTTGGAAGCAGAGAAGACCTAAAGAAGGGTCCGAGTCCCTAAATGACTTAGGTGTTAAGGTTGAGGGGATCTCCTTGGTCCTTTTATGCTGATGAGGCCCAGAATCAGCCAATTAGCTAATAACTATGACATACAGCACACTGTCATCAAACTCTCCCCAGGTGTTTCCAAATTTGTGAAATGTAGGGATGAGAAGAGATGGTGGCTAAAATCCTTTTTAGTCTCAACAAACTATGAACCTGTAATTTATTTTCAAATGGCACCTGGAATTTGAATTGGGAAAGGATGAGCTGGTTTTGTTAACTATGACTCTGTGAAGAAGAATTCAAGACCATTATGAGGGGAAGGAAAAACAAAAGGAAAGTGATGTGGCTCAGAGCTAAGCAATCATCTAAAAAATTTAGCATTTTTGAGACACAATTTGACTAGAGTGTATTGCTTCTCTTTCTTTATCTAGAAAATCCTAATATGACCAAGGGAATCATGATTGTAATCTTTTTATTCCTGGGGCCACCTGCCCTGGCCTGGAGTCCCTAAATGCTTGTAATTGGTTCAGTATTCTGGGCTTCCACCCTCTGAAAGATGCTAGAAGATAGAAGAGCTTATTATTCCCTTTTCTCAGTATCACGAGAATTCCCATAAGTGTTAAATAGATGAAGGAATTAATCTGTATAATCATTTTTCTAGTTGTCCCTCTTTCATTTATTCAAAAGCCTTTCACCTACCATATTTGTTTATACTGTGGAAAGAAAGCAGGTGCAGAAAAAAAAGTCACTTTCTGCTCTTGGGAATCTAAACGAAAAAAAGTCAATGTTAAGTGTTATGGTTGTGAATATTTGCATTCTCCACAAATTCATTCCTATGTTGACAATCTAACCGCCAAAGTAGATAGATGTATCTGTGGGTATATGAGGTGTGACAATTAAGTTTGTGAACTTGCCACTATGTGCTTATGTTGGCAACACTGTCCAAACACCGAGGCCAAGGCCAGGTGTCAGAGCCTCGGCATATCAGTGTCTCATAGTTGCATTCGGGGGGATGTTGGGTGGCTGTGTAGTGGTGTCTTGCTGATGGCGCTCTTTCTTGTTGTGCATTTTTGTGTGCTGTGGTGAGAATGTCAGAGCTTGAATTAGAACAATGAGCAAACATTAAATTTCTCGGTAAGCCTGGCAACCGTGGACATGAAATCAGGGACATGTTAGTCCAAGCTTATGGGGCTAATGCCTTGAAGAAAACAGTAGTTTCCTAATGGATTATAACCTTAGGGAAAAGTGTCACAGATGAAGAGGTCAGGGTGACCAGTAATGAGCAGAACTGATGAAAACTGCAAAAATTCATCAAGTTGTGTGTGAAAACCGTTGGCTGACCTTGGGAAGCATAGCAGATCAAGAAAACATCGACTGAGAAATAGGAGAATCTTAACTGAACATCTTGACATGAGAAAGGTGTGCACAAAAAGGGTCCCAAAGGAGCTCAGAGATGAACAAAAGCAAAGAACTCTCGCGGTACCATTTGTGAGGGAGTTTTTAGCCAGTAAATAAGTAACTGTATTGGAGCACTCTCCCGACCCAGCTGTTCTAACTAACCCTCAATGACTTTTTTCTTTATCCAGAAATGAAGGAAATATTGAAAAGAGGACATCAAGGGTAATATGACAATAGTTCTGGTGGCCTTTCCAGAAAAAGAGTTCTCAAAGCACTTTGTTCACACTGTAGTCACTCACCACATTGTTGTGTATAGTTAACTGTATACAGATGTGCTCCTGTTTCTAGCCTATGAGGACTTTGAGGGTAGGTACGCCCAGAACATGGTTTTTACTATCTAATACCCTTTCATAAAAATGTAAGTGTTTTGTAGGAAAAGAAAAAAGAAATTTGAGAGAGAATTCAGTCAGACAGAAAGTTGGAAACAACAGCTTAAATATAATGAAGTGACTTAAAAATAAAAAAAGAAGGAACATAAATATTCATGGGAAATTATTCACAAGATGAATGGAAACAAGAAGTTATTCTCATGAATGTATTATCAGCTTAAGTATCTGAGCAGTGTCCAAATCCTCTAATACCTGGTTTTCTTGGAACACTCTCCTAAATGCACTGACTTCCCTTTGGTCAACATCCTTATCGATATAATCGCTTCTTTCAAATTTATCTCATGCTTTGAAGTCACACTTCAATTCATAAGGAATTTCCACTCTTCCTTACAGCTATTGAGTGGTGAGACCTAATAAGAGGAAGTAGCCTTGTGTGCTCGCCCCACTTCCTTCCTGGCTGTGTCAGTCCTGGGTCTGGGTCACCCACCTGCAGCCAAGAGTCCCAGAGGATGTTGTGACTATTACTCACGGTGTAAATGGACCTAGGACACCGCTGCTTTAGAGCCATGTCTTCTAGCTTTGATTTGTGTTTAAATTAATCTTAAAGTCATTTAAACTTAACTGACATTATTCAAACCAACGTGAGTGAAAGTAGTCATTGTGAATATGTTTATTGTACATATTTATTTCAAAGTTCTTGCCTTTTTCTGTAGTTAAGTATTCTCATTAATCTGCACAGAAATTGTTAAGGTGGGAAGCAGGTGGTGTTATCCTCATTTGGACAGATAAATTGTGACAAAGATGATGTCTTAAAACGTTTTTTGAAACAAATGTTCATTCACAAGTAGGACTTTTTATTTTTTTAAGCAAGTGAAAGCGTTCTTAATAGGTATGCATTGAAAATAAAAAGGACACATATTTCCTTTACGAGAAGGACTTTTGGGTTGCATTAAATAACAGATTCATATGAGGGTATCTCAGGGTGTTTTTCTAAGTGAGTTGATTGATCTGGGTTAATTTACAGTTGATGGGTCTTCCATCTTTCTTAAGTTTGTCATTATCACTTGAAAACCAGTGTTGTCATTAACCGGATGTTAGAACTTTGTAGCTGGCCTGTTGGCTTCATGTTTGAGTTTTAACATTTTGGAGCTCTCAAATATGGTCCATTCCTTATCCGCGTGAGGTTCTTTAGATTCACTCATCCATTTTTTATTTTCTTTGCATCCCCCATCATTTTCAGTAAACACCTCTAAATTCCACAGTACTTTACATCTGTCTTATTTAAACCACAATTTGTTGTTCTTGAACTTCTGTTTGAGCACATTAAAGAAACAAACAAACATATATGGTGTAGAATTAGTCAAAGAAATTGCCTTTGGCTATCGTATGACTATTTTAAAGTCCTTTTGGTTTTGTCTTTTCTGGGTATGCCGATCTCATGGTAAGGGTAGGTGGGGAAGGAGTTTATATGACCGCTCCTTCTCTGAGATTCAAAAAATAAGAAAACAAATTACAATGCTCAATTCCAAGGCAGTGGTAAAGATCAAAGACTTGTTTTATTACAATATTTTTATTTTTATTGAGCAGATTCACTTTGGACTTTGGCTTGCATTTGGAATGTTTACCTTTTAATAAGTGATCTGTTTAAATGTGGATCAGAGAACAAGGGTTTCTGTTTTACAGTTCAACTTTTGACCTTGGGGGATGAATGGGTGGAGGCTAAGAGGAAAAGTCCACTGTGTTTCTTCTGAACTTTTTACCCTTAAAAAAAAAAAAAAAAAAAAAAAAAAAAAAGAGCAAGTTTAAAGTTCACATGGTGCACAAGAGGTCTCTGCTGGGGATTTCTGGTATTATTAACTTCCTGACCTCAGATAATTAAAAAGGAAGAGCAGAGCCACCTCAGACTGTGACTCAACTTTGAACTTTTAACCTCTCAAGTAAAGTATTTAAATTGTAAATGGTAGACCCTGGAAGCTTTCTTATTGCTATTAACTTCCTTCATCCCTGGTCACAAAGTTATAATCTAGGCCAAAGCGTAGCCTGATCTTTCCTTTTTATTTACTTAACCTCTTTTAGCAGAAAGGACTAAGAACACTATTTACCTAGAAATGACAGGTATTCTGTTGAAAGAAGTTAAGCTGAATTTTGGAGCGAAAAGCAACCATAGATTCTGTGCCCAGCTCTCTCAGAGGGGAAAGAGAATACTGAGAACCAAGAGGTTGAGGGACTTCCTTAAGGTTAATTACCAGGAGAACAAAAGAACATCTCTGATTCATTAGCTGTGTTTTTGTATTTGTTTCAGTAGCAGAGGGACTCATTGTTTGGTTCAATGGTATTTCTTACCTTAATAATTCTTGGCATGATTCATGTTTAAACACTTAGATATACAGTTCTAGGGAACACCTGAGTTTTTTAAACATGCAGCATAAGGCTAGATGGCTATAGTTTTAGGGTAATTGGTTGTGTCATGCTGGGTTTGACAGTGAAGGGCTCCTTGCTCTAGAACAGTCAACTCAAAGGAAAGGGAATATAATTTAAGCAAGGCATATTGGACAGGAAGAGAAAGAACAAAAGAAGCAGGACAAAAAACAAGGAATGGCCATGAGAAAAAAGGGTGACAAGGAGAGGTAGCCCCCTTAATTGGATAGAACCCAGCCAGAGCTTGCAACACTGATGAAACCAGTGAGGATGTCTGTGCATCAGCCGGAGCCACATGCTGTTCATACTGAGGCGTAGATAGGCAGCTCCCACAGGCACTTGCACAACATGCAGCATGGGGGACAGTCAGCATTCAGTGGGGCCCACTCTCCCCTCCTGCTATTTGCTAACACCTTTATTGCCTCCAGTTAGTTACTCACACCACTCTCATTCCCATCTGTCAGGGACAGTTCCCTTCCAACATTCTGTCCTCCTTTTTATATAAGAGAAAGAGACCCTCCAAGTGTGGCTGCAAAGACACAGAATGATACTGAGCTCTGAAATAAAACAAGTTTGGGTGGGGTTAGCAATGATTTTCTCAAGATTCCTGGTCCCAAGGAGCAAAGAGAATGGAACTGCAGGATGCTGCTTGGTGCCCTTTATGCAGAGACAACAGGAGGAGAAGCAGGCTCAGTGGCCACTGCCTGGGAAGCGGGGTATCCTGGTCAGTGCCTGTGAAAGTGTCAAACAGCTGTATTTAGTTTCACTGATATTGCAGATGTTGACTCACCTATGTCCTAGACCACCCCCTGATGCTTTAAACTAGTTTGCTTCTACTTTACAACTTCCTCTCCCCTCTCTTCCTCCTCTGGGAGCCAGTCCTGACAGCTGATTACTATTTGAGCAGGGGACTGCACCAGATTGAATGTCTCATCAGGCAATTGAAGTTGCAGACCAGTGGGCTGTAAATAACTGGTAACTGGGTTTTTTTGGTGGGCAAAATTACCAGGTTATTTTCTGTGCCTGGTAAGCTCTATTCATTCACTAAATTCCTCCTACATTTTCTGGTTTTAACCACCCTCTCTCTTGTGTAGATGTCTGGTCCACATCTGGAGATGATGTTAATCTCAATAATTCCTGAGGAGGGAGGTCAGAGTTCACTAACCAGAGCATAACTGTTATCATGAAATATAATCGTATTGTCACATTGTCACTTACCTTCATCAACATCTAAAAAGAAAATAAAGCACTGGGTTTTGTCTACCAGCTATCTCTGCAATGGAAAACATCATAATGCAAATATATTGTGCTTGTGAAATTAAAAAAATTATGCCACTATTCTTCGTGATGAGCTACAGCAAATTCCAGGCAGCCTAATTCAGGCAAGTGACGCTATTTTATTTTCTGTATTACTTATTTTTCCTTTTTAAGAATCTGTATAACCACACCAAAGCACTCTGAGTGGTTTTTCAGTTGCCATGAACTGGCAAGTTGAAAGTCATATAATCTGTGCCTACTGAGATAAACCAAGAGGGCAACCACAAGTAGGGCCTTTGTAAGTGCTCAGAGACAGGAGTGGGGACTGAATTAAGAAATGAACACTGTAAGGCAGGATCAAGGATCCAATCAAGTTAAACCCTGATGTCAGCCCAAGTCAGGATCCAGTCAGATCACGCCTTGTAACCTTATCTCATTGCTAGACCCAATCAGATCATGCCTCATTATGCTTATAAAACCAGACTTGGCCTCCAACTCTGGGAGGCAGATCTGAGCCTGACATCTTTCTCCTTGTTCTACTATCTGGCAATAAAACTTTCTCACTGCAAAAAACCAACCGATGCTTTGATATTTGACTTTCATTGTGCATAGGCAAATAGGCCCAGTTCAGTTTGGTGATATTTGTACCTTAAGGCAATGGAAGAACAAAGAGTTAAAGAGCCAGTGTTAAATATCTCAGTATGTGAATTGTCTGCAGTGAGTACTTTCTTAGAGCCAAGCCTGATAATTCCCATGAAGGTGAGATAGTTAAAGGGCTGGGAAGGAAAACCTAGCACCTCACCCCATTTCTGAGCTGCCCGAGCCCCACCTAATGTAAGTTGAAGAGCTGTGTTTAGTAAGTAGCCTTCGCTGGCTCTATCAACACCCTCAGCTAGGGACAGTGCCATAGTCCCAATTCAGTATGAAGCCACGACCTTGCCTCTGGAAGCAGCCAAAGGTTGATTGATTCTCTGCAGTTGCCTGCTGTCCCTGGCAATATTACTACTTTTGGCAAGAATATTTGAAATATGATGGCAAAAATGAAAAAAAAAATTTAGCAAAATCACACCAGGAGAAAGCTGACAGGTGATCACTATTTCAGCAAGAGACTGTACTTTTCCATTTCCATCCTTCAAACATTTAGATAAAGTAGATCCCTATGTATCTGTCTGCTATTTTTTCTTTGGTTTGATGCACCCAGCTGGCAAGAGTAAGTCATTTTTGGGGATTAAATTAGTAGAGTATCCATCCAAGTGCCTGGAGCTTCAGAGCCCTTAATGGAACTTTGGCAGACAAGAGAGCAATAATTGTACAGCAGGTATGATGGGAGTAGGCGGCTGATAGTGTAAAGAGCTGTAATCTTCCCTTCCTTTTCCTAGCATTTCTGAAAGTGAACTGGTATCTAAAGTAGGTGTTATTTTAGATTATAACTTGTCACACCTAATGAAAATGACACTGTCATGCAGGCAGATCCCAGTTGGAAATTTGTTAGTATCTAGGGATGCCGATTGTTGACTTATTTATTCATCCAGTCATTCAAATAACAAGTATCATGCCCATCAAAAGGATGTGTCAATCTCTGGACATATGAATTTCTTGGTGATCCCTGTGATATGAAAGAACAAGCCAGGAATTGTTGCAGCTAAATTCCTGTTTATCCAGTACTTCTAGCCAGAAAACATGCCCTCAGAGAAGCTCCAATCATCTGTGGAATATTGCTCTATACCCTGAAGACTTCATTTAAAAACCAGATTTGATTCTCCTTATAGAGGGCCAAAGATACGGGTTCATTGTATTTCTGAGGGGAAAATTTGACTACCCTACAAATTTATGGTATCTGTATGGATAGGCCTCCCTTTTCCCTCCCCTCAACCATGTCCAGTTAAGGAAAATATATATAGTCAGGTCAACATTTTACTAACTTATGTATTGAATGTCTACCAAATGCAAGGCATCATATGGAACAAAAGATACACATGGTCTTCCTTGATCTAAGGAGGGAAAAACCTTTTCCTATCCTATTGTAACATAAGGGTAATTCTAGTGTAGACTATAGGGGAAAATATTTTATGGTAAATTGTTTGTAAGAATATTAGAGAGGAAGTTTATTTACAAACATAAAAAGTAGATATAAACATGTATTAAAAACAATAATACAAATCTTGTAAGAAACTCAAGCACTGCTTTATGAAAAGAAAACTGAGAGAAGAATGTTAAAAATTTATAAGCAAAAAGGACTAAACTTATATAGTAAATAATAATTCATTAGACTCTTGAAAGTGGTAGTGTTTGAAGATTTTTTTTTTTTTTTGAAGTTTCCAGGAAGCCAGAGACTTTTGGGTAATGTTTAAATCATTGGGAATTGGTCTGACATTTAATGGCAAAATGTTGACTCTCTAATGCCAAAAGAAGGTCAATGGGTCAGGAGACCCCCATTACCTAACCTTACCTGACCTTCTTACATGACATATCAGAGTGTTGATCAGAGTTGTTATCCAGCATTGAGTAAAGAGTTCTATACCTCTCTTTTAGTGTTCTTAAACATTAAATTGGATCCAGAAAATTTATTATATTCTGCTGTTATCTGCATTTCTGTCTGATCTCAGTGAAGGAGTCTGTCTCTGTCTCTTCTTTATCCTTCTACTTTTATTTGGCTGTGCTCCTCACACAAAATTTAGGTTGTCTTCTGTGCACTCTGCATCCAGGGTCTTAATATGCTTTGGGCTTTACCATGGTGTTTTTGCTTTCAGAGTTCAATGATCCTCCCAGACGGGTAGTTACTTTTGATGTTCTTTAAGCTGTTGTTCTGAATGATTGAGTGAAATTTGCTATGTTGATAAATCTGCCTTTATTTTTGTGACCCAATATCAACAAAGGAGTGCCAGCTTAACTATTTCCCATATTCTATTCTTGTTCATCTATATTCTGCTTAGACTCTATTTGAGAATTGACAGCTGTGTCAGTTCACCTGTTAGCTTTATCTTTTGATTATGGAAATGTTGGGCACTATCTTAGGTTTGAACAATAAAGAAATAATTCAATTTAATTTCTAACACTGTTATGTAATGGTGTTAGCCAAGTAACTTCTAATATATATTCTCATTTTATTCTCATCACACTTCTGTGAAGTAAAAATATATACTAGTTCACAAAAGGACTCTACTACTTCATGAAGCCATTATAAACATATTCCCATGGCACATGACAAATGTAAGCTATAGGAATAATTTGTTCTGCAAAGAACCCAGGACAAGTGATTCTTGAACCTTTATCTTACCCTTATGTTCTTAGTATTACTATAAAATGCTTAGAGAGTGTGGTGGAGATTGTAAGTTGGTCAACAAAATCTGGCCCTTACTTCCTCCTTAATAAGGTAAAATCATAACTGGGACAGAGCTACCCAGCCACAGACAGTGTTTTTCTGTTCCCTCTGGAGGTCATTGGGGCCATATGACTAAACAATCTCAGTGAAGTGTAAGTGAAAATGATGGATGTCATTCAAAACTTGCTTTGAAAACTTGCATTAGCCCTCCTACAGCTCTTTCTTCCTTCCCATGTGCTGAAAATGGTGATGGCAAGAGGGACGTGGGAGGACACGTGTTGGTAGAAGGCAATGCTAACTTCCTTAGGGGTTAGGTTCCTGAATGACTGAGTGGAGCAGAGCTTTCCCTCAATCCTCATTCCCAACACACACACGTGCACGCGCACACACACAGACACACATACACATCTGAACCTCTAGACTTGGACATTAGGCATAAATCTGCTTCAATTTTATATGAACCATTACATTTTGAGGACTATTTACTTCAGTAGCTTAGCCAATCTAATTAATACAAATGACTAGCTGATTTTACTAGAAAAGTCTTCAATCGCGTTCAAGCCAGGGTTGGTGATGGGACTGAAAATTATTCCCCCATCACATATTTGGTGGGGAAGGGGAAAGTTAGGAGAACAGAGGAAAAGAATGAAAGAGGAATAGGTCAAAAGATGAGGAGGCAGAATGGGGACAAGAGTTGTACTACAGAAATGTTCAACTTCTCAGACACGAAAGTGAAATAAAGAAATTAAAGGAATTAAAAGATAAAACCAGCCACTTCCTCCCACTTTTTAAAAAATATTTTTTAGTCTTTTTTTCTTTATGGAGTATTTTGAACTCATAGCTATCACCAGGTAATGAATTCTAATTTCTTTATATTTGATTCACTATTTTGAATGAACAGTTTTGTTCACTGTAGTGAACCAAACACTAAATTAATGAGGGTTCTAAAATGCACCCTGGAGAACAGTCACCCTGTGCACAATTTTGCAGAAAGCAAGCCTCATTTCCTTAAGACTTTTCCAATCACATTGTGTCTTTTCTCTTTAACACTTGCCACTTAGATATTTATCTAAGTAGGTCATGTCGAAAGTCTTACATGCTAGAATCCAGAGAAATACAGAGATAAGCATCACCAACATTTATTGATGAAGCAACTAGTTACTATCCTCCGGAGGCACTCATGCCTACACATTCACATGAAAATAGACCTGATCAAAACTTTAAAGAGATCTTGTGGGAGAAACCAAGAGGATGGTATCACACACTCATCACTGCCCTAATAGTATCTGATCTGAACCTGGCATGGCTTCAGAAAAACCCATGTATTCAGACTAAAACAAGGAGGAAAAAAGAAGAAAGTTGCTTTCTTGTAATGTGTTAACTAGGGCATGAAGCTTTTACAGTTTTTGCTGGTAGAACCAGTTGTTCAAGTTCTCTACTCACCCATAGAGCTTTGCCTTCAGGGAGAAAAATATTTTTACTCAGAAAATACCTTAAGATTTATGATAGAATGTTTAAATTAGGGGTGTAGAATAAAGAACTGAGATTAAAGTTGTACATCTGATTTACTGGGACCAAGTTTGAAACTAGAACTATTATATTTTTAAAAGTTTTTCATGAGTACTATACTTTCCACTTCTGTTTTTGGCATGAGTAAGCAATCAAAGAAAGCTTCCCACTTTGGCCCCTCTTTCTGTTTTCCCTTGTTTTTAAATTTTGGTAGATTTCTCATAATTTTTTACTTTATTCTCCCAGATTATTTTGAATTTCCACAAAGGATCATTCACTCATTTACTGAATCCAGGTTGAATTTCTAGGTATCTCATTCAGTCACTTATTGGATCCAGGTTGTCTGCTCTTGTTGGTGTGAAGAGGAAATCCCACAAATTATTAATACTGTGTGCCCCTCTAGGTTAGTATGAGAGAGAGAGAGAGACAGAGAGAGAGAGACGCAGAGCTAGAGGCTGAGAATGCTACACAGAGGAAGGAGACAGAGAAACATGAATGAAGTCTTAAGGTGGTCTGCAAAGTTTTTGAACCATGATATGGGATTGGCACATTTTAAATTCCATTTTCTTTCAACAGAGCCTGCATGCTTTCTGCTGCAGACAGCGCTGCCAGGAATGCACAGCAGGAGAAAGATGAGCAGTAAGGGACACAAAGGTGAGTTTGTATGTGGAGTTTGTCCCCTTTACTCCTCTCTCCCGGTATGGTTAGTGGGAAGTATTCTGATCCTGTTTCTTTCACGTAACAACTTGTCTGTTTTGACCAAGACAAATCAACTTCCACTTTTTGTGGCCCTCAGGGAAATGTTCCATATGTAGTGGTGAAACTGATTGATTTTATTAAAACACTGTGCAATCTCTGCTGAAGGAAGACAATTATATTTTCCTACACTGAAGACTGAATAAGGGAAAAGTGTCTAAGGATCATAGATTACATTCAATTTTAAAAGATATGTATGGAGAAGGTGTGGAGATTACTTTTAATCTTCAGGTTAGGAAATATAAATATACGTCTGTGTTACATGTTTATGGTTGGGCATATGAATGACTTTATAAGGACTTAATAACTGTGATCTTATCAACTCACAAATTAAAGTGTTCAGTGCATTTATGCAACCTTTTATTAACCGGGAGAAAAGTGCTTTTTCTTTACTGCCTTCTCTCCCTCTCCCTCTTTCCTTCCCTTCCTCCTTCTCTCCCTCCTCCTCCCTTCCTTTCCTCCCTTCCCTTCTCCTCTCTTTTCCTCCCTCCCTCCCTTCCTTTCCTTTCCTTCATTTGAGGATCTAAACTAAATTTTCATTCTTAATTTTTATCTTAAAAAATCTAACTTTGTAGCTGACATCTGGCCTAAAAAGAAATTCTAACATCTTCTTTCACAAGAACCTCTCTGATATTTAAAGCCAACCCTGTGAAGTTCTGAAACAATCACAAAGTTTATTGTCGCTAATGATTCTCCAGAAACTAAGGTACACCAAAAGCCTTTTGAAAGGGACAAAAAGTACAAGCACTAGCTTTGTTCCATTCAAGTTAGAGTCACTGTATTACTATTGTATTTCCAGCCAAACTGGCTTCTCTATTTTTTTTTTCCCCTATCCCTTAAGCCCCAGAATTCTGGATTGCAAAAATATGTGACAATTCTACCAACAAACAGTACATATTTTTGCTAAGTGGATGGAAGAACATAGAATTGATTTCTTATTACTGAAAAGAGACTGTTGTCAAAATAGGGACAGCAAGAAGGGGAAATTCAGCCTGTTTTCTCATCACTCAAGGCAAGGCTATGCTTGGCATAAAAATTAGAGAGAAATGAGCTGAAAATGAAGACTTGTGACAGTCCCTTC
The DNA here is from genome assembly GCA_963574355.1 of Loris lydekkerianus. Lineage (NCBI taxonomy): Eukaryota > Metazoa > Chordata > Mammalia > Primates > Lorisidae > Loris > Loris lydekkerianus. The sequence goes on along the minus strand of CAUYPK010065966.1, from coordinate 7,495 downwards.
TGTACTCAATTCTTCCTTTAACCTCTCTCAAGAAGGATAATGCATTTTTCCTCCCAAGCAAGGAGCAGCAGGGGTTATCTTTTCTTGGACAAGCTAAAATCTGTCTCCTTGTCAAAGGAGACAGACCAGGTCAAAGAGGACTCTGCCTCCCAGAAACAGAGTCCAGGAGTTGAGATTCCAGTTCATGACAAGAACGACAGGTTCTTCAGGAGGAATCAAAATGCCATCTCGCTTGCTGGGCCACAAATTGCAGCACTGATTTAAAAATTATACATATGACTTTTGAGCCATGCCAAGAATCATTTTAGTGTCACTGGTATGTAGTTTATTTGTTATGTGTGATATCTTTTTTTTTTTTTTCCTAAGAAGCATGAAACTCTGTAAAGATTAGAAAGATCTCAGTGTAGTCCTGTGGGGATCCCACTGCTGGAAAGCAAAAATGCTAGTGTCTGAAACATGGTTAACAGGGATTAGGTTTGAAATGGAATGAATGTGATTAGAAGTGTTTTCAAATGTCTTTTTTTGCTCAACTTTTTATTTTGAAAAATTTCAAACCTACAGAAAATTGAGAATATACTACATAAATACTCGTATGCCCTATATCCGTGAATTTGTGCTGATAAAATAGCCTCCATCCATGTGTGGCTACTGGACACTTCACAAGTGACTAGTCTAAATAGTCTTTCAAATGCATAGTGTTATAACTCCTCAAGTTTTCTGAAAAGTAAATAGATACTTTGGCTCTAAACCACGCATATAAAAATTGAATATATATACATATATAAATGTGTATATTCTATAGATATATAAATTACATCTACAAAATATATGTAAAACACATTATGTGTGTATCTATGCATAGATAGATGTATCTGTGGGTATATGAGGTGTGACAATTAAGTTTGTGAACTTGCCACTATGTGCTTGTATTGGCAACACTGTCCCAAACACCGAGGTCAAGACCAGGTGTCAGAACCTCGGCATATCAGTGTCTCATAGTTGCATTCGGGGGGACGTTGGGTGGCTGTGTAGTGGTGTCTTGCTCATGGCACTCTTTGTTGTTGTGTCTTTTTGTGTGCTGTGGTGAGAATGTCAGAGCTTGAATTAGAACAATGAGCAAACATTAAATTTCTCGTTAAGCCTGGCAACCGCGGACATGAAATCAGGGACATATTAGTCCAAGCTTATGGGGCTAAGGCCTTGAAGAAAACAGCAGTTTCCTATTGTATTACAACCTTTTCTGAGGGGAAAGTGTCACGGATGAAGAGGTCAGGGTGGCCAGTAATGAGCAGAACTGATGAAAACTGCAAAAATTCATCAAGTTGTGTGTGAAAACCGTTGGCTGACCTTGGGAAGCATAGCAGATCAAGTAAACATCGACTGAGAAATAGGAGAATCTTAACTGACCATCTTGACATGAGAAAGGTGTGCACAAAAAGGGTCCCAAAGGAGCTCAGAGATGAACAAAAGCAAAGAACTCTCACAGCACCATTTGTGAGGGAGTTTTTAGCTAGTAAATAAATAACTGTATTGGAGCACTCTCCTGACCCAGCTGTTCTAACCCCCAATGACTTTTTTCTTTATCCAGAAATGAAGGAAATATTGAAAAGAGGACATCAAGGGTAATATGACAATAGTTCTGGTGGCCTTTCCAGAAAAAGCGTTCCAAAATTTTATTGAAGGGTGAACTAGGAAGTGGCATCAGTGCAGAGCTTCCCAAGGGGAATACCTTGAATGTGACCATAGTGATATCCAGCAGTGAGGTGTGTAGCACTTTTCCTAGGATGAGTTCATGAGCTTAATTGTCAGACCTTCATAGTCTTCATTTCCAATACATCATTTGGAAAAAAAGTGATTATTTTGAGGGGTAGTTTGAGGGTATAGACAGGCAAAATTTGCTGTTCTCCTCCTGTATAGGAAAGAGTAGACCCAGGCCTACTGAATTTATTTATTCTTGTATTAAGTATATAATAAGTTAGAAATAAGAGAATCTCTCTTTTTTTTTTTGAAAAGAAAATAAAACTTAAAAATGGAAGTCTTAAATACTAAGTTTCTTCTTAGAATTGTGATTTTTTTCTTTCTCTTTTTGGACAAGGTCTTGCTATGTTGCCCAGGCTAGAGTGCAGTGGTGTTAACCTCAAACCCCTGGTCTCAAGCAGTCCTCCTGCCTTAGCCTCCTGAGTAGCTAGGATTACAGGTGTGAGCTACGACTGGGATTGTGATTTTTATAAGCCAGTTGTAGATCCAAAACACATTTGTCTGAAAGCCTCTTTGCTTTTCAACCTACTCCCATGCAAGCTAAAATATTATATGAACACAGAATTTTCAACCTTTAGTTGGGATTACTTCTTATCCAATAGTCAATATCAAAGATTCACCATTAGTAAAATAGTGAAGTCATTAAAAAAAAGCTTAAGAGCCAGTGGTCAGTAACTTTAAGCCTCTTTTAGTGCCCTCTCATATACAGTGTGAGCAGCTTGTTTAATAAGGAAATAGAATATGTCCAGATGGATGGTGTCCCCTTAAAGTCATCACTTATTAAAGGTTTTTGTTTGTTTTAGCATATTTTGATTATTGTCGATGGCAGTGCCGCATTATGCTTCTTGGTAAATGGATATGAATTTTGCAAACTGACTAATTTATTTGAAACCAAGCAGAATGATGAGATTGATAACATTGCCTGTATGCATCAGCTTAGACTGTCATAATAAAATACCATAAACAATATGGCTTAAACAATATGTTTAACTTCTCAGGGTTCTGGAGTTTGTGAAGTCCAAGATCAATGTGCTGGCAAGGTAGGTTTCATTCTGAGATGTCTTCTCTCGGCTTGTAAGTGGCTACCTTCTCAGTGTGTTCACGTGACCCCTTCTTTGTGTCTGTTCTAAGGACACTAAACCATTCGGATCAGACCTTGTCATTAAAGTCTCATTAAACCTTAATGTTCATTAGTCCTATCTCCAACTTGGTACATTGAGGGTTAAGGTTTCAACATACATGAGTCTTGGGAGGACACAATTCATTCCATAGCCCTAATTAACATGTGTTTTTGATCCAAGAAAAGGCACTGATTATGAAGAACAAGTCTAGTTTTGTGCATGTGTGTATTTGTGGCTTAAATAAGTCCTGAATATATTTCCAAATAAGAGCGTCAAAAATAGTTTATGGCATGCCAGTTTTGTTTAAGAAAATACATTAACCACTTTTTTATTGCTTTAACCAATGAAGAAACACATTTGCTTTTCATAAAACTTAGAAAATGAAGAAAGAATAAAGAATATTGAAACTACCATATATTATTAAAAATCTGAAAATAATTTTCCCAGTACAAGGGATATATATATATATATATATATATATATATATATACACACACATAGACATATAAACAGATATATATATGTGTTTACATATATATATCTTTTACAAACTTGGAAACATATATCTGAAGAACGTTCTGCATCCTGTTCTTTTCTATTTAAAATTATTTCATAAACATCTCCAAATTTTTAAATAACTTATGAAAAACTTTTCTATTTGAGGAATTTTTGTTGTTTTCATATTTCACTATTGAATACAGCCATGACTTAATTCTTGCTTTTATTTATTTATTGTATATACATCTTTGGTGTAGGTATAATGATTTTCTGAGGATAATTTCCAAAGAAAAAAATTATGAGGTCATTACTAGGTATTAATAATTTTTAAATACTTGATTCATATTGCTAAATAACTCTACAGTAAAATTGTATCAAACAAAACTCTCACATGCTATCTGAGAGGGACAAGTTCATTTGCCACTATTTGCCATTACGCTTAAAAACATCTTTGTCAATTTGTAAAGACATCTGCATCTTGATTTATTTTTCAAGTGAGAATAAACTGTTTTGTTTTTCATTGGCTCATTCAACTTTTTCTATGTCTATTTGTGACTTGGTTACCCTCATCATTTGCCCACTTTCTTTTGGGGAAATCAAAGTTTTCTTACTTATTTTCTTTTCTATTGATTTATTACTATTATTCTATTCTTTATCATATTACATTGTAATTATTTTTAAACCTGGTCTTCTTTTGACTTTCAAGAGTGTATTTATTTCATAGAAATGTTCATACGTGTGAAATAAATCACTAAATCTTATCCTGCCTGACAATGATTCTTAAGTAAAATGTGCATCAGAATCTCCTGGTGTTCTTATTAAAACAGAGATTTTTTTTGGCCCCATTGCTGTGTATATTAGTCAATAAACCTTTGATGTGGCTCTTGCAAGTACCCCAGCTGATTCTAAATGAAATAGTTAATGAAACACACTGTGAAATACTACTTTAGATTAATACTTAGAGTTTTTCTGAGTAGTATTGCTAGAGTAGAAAAGTAGGAGACAGGGAAGAAACTTGATGTAGGGGCTTGAAAATTGTTGGAAAGCAACCATTAGGAAGTAGCTAACCAGAGGGGCTGATAACTACAGGCAGCAATCAGCTTCAACCATCTAATCAGCTATCTCTGCCACCTTACTCGAACTTTGACTAATTACAGTATCATTTACATTGTGGTTTTAAAACTTCACTGACCTTGAAATCACCATGATAGTTTTGAGGCAACCATATAAAGTATGAAAATGGGAGAGAACCCAACTCTAGGAATTACCATACAAATTCTAAGTAAAAGCTAGCCCCTTGGTCTTGAATATTTCTCCTCTCAATTAGATAGATTAATCAATTGGACAGAAAGATAACCTTAGTGATACACTCAGATATTTATAAAATTATAGCAGATAAAAAGGTAGAAATAGTAAGTTATTGGAGAAATGTTATTCAGTAAATTATGCTAGTAAAAATAGTCCAATATTTGCTGATAAAGTCAAATAAATTCCAGATGAATTAAATGGGTGGATACTAAAAAAAGGAAAACATAAGAAAATATAGACCTAGATGTTTTGTGATATTGTTGTTGGCTCCAAGTGGAGGCTTTTCAAGTTTTTGGTGTTCATCAGGAAAAGAATTTTAGGACACACCACATAAACCAAGCAAGTAACAGCTTTTATTGAAAGCAAAAGTCTACTCTCATGGAGGAGAGCAGGCAGGCTCGAAAGATAGCAGTTGCACTAAGAGGAACTGGTTTTAGATCTTGTACATTGTCATGTTGTTTTCTTTACTGTTTTAGAATTTGTCCAAGTGGTCATATAGTTGTCCTCTTCTAGTCTAGGGATGTGATGCAAAATTCTACCTATAAATATTAAATTGCTTTAAAAAGACAAACCTAAGTCTTTTATACTTAGGTTTAAAAGTATAATTAATTACTACATTAATTAATAAAGCTTGTTAATTATATTGCGAATCATTTAAAATATTATTTAAATATTTAACTTAAATTTTTAACTATATACCTAGTTCTGGCATACTTGTTAAATTATAGCATTTAACATAATATACACATATATGTGATACACAAATACTTATCAAATAGATAAAGATGGATCTCATTAGCTTAGTACAATATTATTTTGGTCACTCCAGCAATTATAGAAAATATGAATAAGTAAAAAGTGTTTGAGTTTCAATAGTAGTCTAATAATCTCCTCTTTTAGTTTGTAAAATTTGCATATAGAGTTTAAACATTTTATATAAGACCCCTGACTCATCAATTTTCTGATTTGCATGGCTAATATAAATGGATACCAAAGTATAGAGACAAATATTTTTTCCTTTTGAACATGTTAGTTGGAGATGGCTGACTGAAGCCAGCTTTCCACAGAGGCTCCTGTCCAGAAGGAGAGTTAAAGGACAGAAATTTAGCAAGTAACCTGGTACATTAGAGCTGGACCAAGAGAGAAGGTTGAAGAACGCACATCAACCCCACTGAGGTGAGCTATGACCCCAAGGACACAAAGAAAAGGTACAAAATCCATCACCAAGCAGACAGGAGTCCCCTCCCCCATGAGAATGGCTCAGAATGCCCCATAAACAAATGAGCAGAGTTCAAAGTTCCTCCCACTACACTCCATCTAAGAGAACCTCTAAAAACTGGACCTACCTCCCCTACTAGGGTGCCACGGCGTTCTCCTGCCAGGCATAAAACTGTATAAAACTGTATATATTCTCTACCTGCAATTCAGAGCTCCCAGCACTCTCCTCCACTCTCACTCTGAGGTCTGGAGGCCTGTCCCCCAGGAGTCAAGATTCTTCGGTGATTTCTCGAAGGGTGTGGACAGGGCCTAAACTGCAGCTGGTCAGTGCTGACTCTGCCCCACAGGAGTGAGGAGAGGATGGTCAGCTGAGAGGGAACCACACTGGAGTGGTGGTGCCCCAAGGTGTAGAGCAGCAGCCATCTTCTGGCAATAATAGGGCTCACTCCCGGATATTCCAAAGTCACACCCCCTGTCTCCCTGGGCAAGCAGAGAAGGCAGGGCATCTTCTCAGGTGGCAACCACCACAGAACAGATCTGAGATGGAAATGCTGGCCCCATGAGTAAAGGGTTTGCCTGAGGCAGTACCAGCCTGGGTGGAGTGCGGGGACTAGTAACATGTGCAGAGCCAGGAAGTTCCCAGGGTGGGGCTGAACCAGAGGACCGCTTTACTGAGCCTAAGATGCACCCAGACCTCAGGGGATCATCAGCCTATAGAAAAAGGAAGACAGGAGTCTAGAACTGACAGGTAACTGAATACAAACCTGCAAGAACAAAGACAGGGCCTGAAGCACAGGTTATGGGAACTCAAAACAGCTTCTCTTCTGCAGGGGAATTTAGCAGGGACAGAAAAAAATTCCTGCAAAGTTGTTCTGTTCTGTTCTGTTCTGTTCTGTTCTGTCAGTAACATCAATCAGGGGTGGGGCTGGAACTGAGTGGAACCCCCCCCCCAAGCCTCCTTCAAGTGCCCAAGGTTGTGAGGCCTCACCTCCCTCTGCTAGATAGAGGCAGAGGTCAGTGGCCTGGCTGAGCAGAAATAGATTTCCTTGTGATTTAGGCAGGTACAACCCCCTGGAGTATCTGTTCACTACAGGCAACTGGTTCACAGCCCCGCAGGGCTATCAGTGACTGGGTGTGACAGAGGTGCAAGGTGGGGAAGGAGGCATCAACTTTCCCATACTGATCTATTTGCTGGGTGGATCCTCCTGACTCCACAGAACACTGGAGCAAGCCATATCTCAGTAATCACAAGACCCATGTGATCCACTTTTCAGAGACCTTTTAAACTCTCCCACCTGAGACAGGTGCTGACTGAGACGATTGATTTGGACCTTTTGAACTGAGCCAATTGCCTGAGGACTATTCAGGTGGTGCCCTGGGCGTGTGCTTGTAGGAAGGTTTGATTTTCCTTTTCCAATTGTTGCCTGTGGGGGTCAGGGGGACTTAACTGCTGGTATTTCTCCACAGCTGAGACTTGAACCCAGAGTAACTGTTTCACTAGGGTTGAACAGAGACCAGCTGAAAACAAGACAGAACAACTTAGCCCCACCACACCAAACAGGTCCCCAGTTTCTCAGGCCATAGCACTGTAC
>CAUYPK010065965.1:0-129938 GCA_963574355.1 Loris lydekkerianus | reverse complement strand
GATGGAGACTTTACCTCTTTCATGTTTACATGGATGGAGCTGGAACATATTCTTCTTAGCAAAGTATCTCAGGAATGGAAGAACAAGTATCCAATGTACTCAACCCTACTATGAAGCTAAATTATAGCTTTCACATAAAGGCTATAACCCAACTATAGCACAAGACTATGGGGAAAGGGCCAAGGAAGGGGAAGGGAGGGGGGAGGTTTGGGTGGAGGGAGGGTAATGGGTGGGGCCACATCTATGGTACATCTTAGAATGGGTACAGGCGATTGCACTAATGTACACAGCTATGATTTAACAATAAAAAAATAAATTTAAAAAAACTATGAACAATAGAATTCTTTTTTGGCATTCTGAAAAATTCTTTATAATTTGTATTTATTTCTGGACATTTGTTGTGGTCCAGTGGTGGTGTCATTATTTCCTTTCTTTTAATATACCCTGTATCTATTTTTTATTTGTGCATCTAATGTAGCAGTCATGTGTTTTATTTTTTAAATTTGCTTTTAAAGGAAAAATAAACTTTTAGTAAATGTGTATATGTTTTGTCAAAAAAAAAAAAAGGAGAGGTAGAAAGGCACCAGCCTCTTTTTAAACAACACCCCTCATGGGAACTAACAGAGGGAGAAATCAGTCGCTTCTCCAGGTGGGACAATAATGTTCTCATGAAGGATTTGCCCCTTATGACTCAAAAACTTCCCATTAGACTCCACCTCCAACACTGGAGGTCAAATTTCAACTGGGGGTCAAATTTCAACAGGAGGCTTGGAGGGTTCAAACAAACTGTATCCAAACTCTAGGATTCTCATATTACCATAAATAAGCACATGAACTGTAAGACCCTGATGATTTCTATAATGGGGAAATATGGGCAAATAAGGGACTTTGTACTGAATAAGGTGACTATGGTTAACATTGAACATTTAAAGCATAGGAAGATAAAAATGAATAAACTGAACATCAAGGAGTTTCGAGGTGATTTACCAACTCTCCTTTCTGGTAACTTGTTAAAATTATCAAAATGCAGCAAGGGATAGCTCGGCGCCCGTAGCACAGTGGTTACAGCGCCAGCCACATAAAATGAGGCTGGTAGGATCAAATCCAGCATGGGCCAGCTAAACAACAATGATGACTGCAACAACAACAACAAAATGGCCAGGCATTGTGGCAGGAGGCTGAGGCAAGAGAATCATTTAAGCACGAGAGTTTGAGGTTGCTATGAGCTATGATGCCACAGCACTCTACTGAGGGCAACGTAGTGATACTCCATCTCAAAAAAAAAAAAAAAAAAAAGCAGCAAAGGAGGAGAGAGGGAGTGCCGATGTGAAAGAGAATGGGGCATTCAAGACCACAACATTCATCAAGACAGAACCAGCCTAAGGAGCCCCAAAGCGCCATGCTATTCCTCAGTATCTGGAAGGTGGAGGGAAGTCCCCTGAGAGGGTCAGGGTAGATGGGGGCTGGCACATAGGGGCCATTTTCATGTTCTGTGTAACCAGCAGGGCCCCAAGGCTGCAGGGATGGGCCGGGAGGAAGGAGGCTATATCATGGCCTCCATTGCTCCGGAGTCTGTTCTCTGACCCAGATTCTAAATGGTTCAGATCGAGGGCAGACTAGGCCTAACAACATCCTTGAGAAGCTTGCTCCAAAGTGCCTGATCAAATGCAAGTAGAGAGCTGTCAGGAACCCAAAGGGGACCTCTCTGTCCTACTTCCAACAGGACAGGATGTTCTCCCAGGTTAATGGATGGTGACCCCAGGAGAGAGCCTGGTCATGGCCTCACTGTGACGGGTGGGGACAAGGGAGCCTGGCTCCTGGGGCAGTGATTTTCACAAACCAAAGTTACAGACACTAACATGTTTGCCTCCCCAGTAAGCAAAGACACACAAATTCAAATCAATTGTTTCCTGATGGACTGGGAAAGATTTATAATATCTAGTGCTGGTGACAGGATGAAAAAATGGCCATCTGTGTACATTGTTGGTAGTGTAAATTGTTACGATTTTGCTCAAGGGAATTTTGACAATATTTATCAATATTATTTTAATATGCATACTCTGAGCCAGAAATTCTACTTTTAGGGGCTATATTCTAAGGCAATAAGGTAAACACACACACAGAGGTTTGTTGTATTATTGCTACAGTAGCACCATACTTAGCACAAATTAATTGTTCTACAAATACATGATTCAGGAATCAATGAAACAATAAATTGTAATCCAAATCAATGTCTAGGAATAGGAGAAAGGTAAAATAAATTAAGGGACTTCTATATTATGGTATTACTATACAATTGTTAAAAAGAATGAAGCTGACTGGTTGCCTAGAGCTGGAAGTTGGGAGGGGCTGACTGCAAAGGGACCTAAGGGAACTTTTTGGAATAACAGAAATATATCTTGACTGTGGTGATTATTCCTAATGTGCAAAGCAAATGGGAGCTGGCAATGGTGGCTCATGCCTGTATAATAATACCATTCTGGGAGGCCCAGGTAGGAGGATCCCTTGAGCTCAGGAGTTCGAGACCTACCTGAGCAAGAGCGTTACCCATCTCCACAAAAAATTTAAAAAGTAGCTGGGCGTGGTGGGAGGCACCTACTTGGGAGGCTGAGGCAGGAGGATTGCTTGAGTTCAGGAGTTTGAGTGAGCTATGATGCCACAGCATTTTATCAAGGTCAACAGGGTAAGACCCTGTCTCAAAAAACAAAACAAAACAAAAAACCAAACCTAAGAAATCAACATTGCTGCAATACTATTGACTAAATTATAGAATTTAAAGTGGATATGCTTTATTGTTTGTAGCTTATACTTCAAACAATATGGCTGATTTTTTTTTTTTTTTTTGAGACAGAGCCTCACTATGTAGAGTTCCATGGCATCATAGATCACAGCAACCTCAAACTCTTGGGCTTAAGCAATTCTCTTGCCTCAGCCTCCCAAGTAGCTGTGACTACAGGCACCTATTACAACACCTGGCTATTTTTTTTGTTGTTGTTTTAGTTGTCATTGTTGTTTAGCAGGCCTGGGCCAGGTTCAAACCTGCCAACCCTGGTGTAGGTGGCTGGTGCCCTAACTACTGAGCTATGGGCGCCAAGCCAATATGGCTGATTTTTAAAAAGTGGATGAGGGTGTACTGTTTTTATCAACATGAGATGTTATCTGTAGTGTAACAGTAAATTAAAAAGCGGGTTATGACATGGCATATACGTAGTATATGATGATCCCCATACACAGAAAATGTGTGTGTGAAAGGATATGAAGGGAGACATTTCCTTTTTTTTTTTTTTTTTTTTTTTTTAGAGACAGAGTCTTATTTTGTCGCTCTCAGTAGAGTGATGTGTTGTTACCACTGACAGCAACCTCCAACTCCTGGACTTAGGCAATACTCTTGCCTCAGGTTCTCGAGTATCTGGGACTACAGGTGCCCACCACAACGCCCGGCTATGTTTTTTTGTTGTTGTTGCAGTTTGACCGGGGCTGGGTTTGAACCCTCCACCCTTGGTATATGGGGCCGGAGCCCTACTCACTGAGCCACAGGTGCCACCCAGACTTTTCCTATTGTCCTAGAGTTTTGCAGATGTCCCAAAGGTAAAAACAAAGGTAGAAAGTGTGAGCACTTTCTAAATGGAGATGCCAGACCACTGATTTGGAGCTGGTCTAGCAACCATCACTCCCAACAGCCTGCCAGAGAAGGCTAGAGAGTCCATGGAGAGGAGGAGGGAGTCAAGAGTGTCTCTGAAGGGAATTCATAGGAGTAGTGAGCACGGGACATTTCTCCTCTCTGCAGGCTCCTGCCAGACTCCAAGGGGAGAGCAGGGTATGTGAGGGCAGGGGCAGGGAATGGGCTGCGGTGGGAGCAGCCTGCCTGTAACTGTGAGGCTAGGCAAGGATGAGGCACTAATCAAAGTTCTTAGGGAAAATGAGACTTGCTAATTTAAGCAGAGTATGAATTTTTAAAGGACAGTGAATCCCAGGTGGGCCAGAAAGCCAGGTGTGGAAGATACATGGTCAGGAACACCAAGCATCCCCTGAGTGCTGCTCCAGTAAAAACATCACAGTCTCACTGCTCCATGCCAATCTCTCCTCCTCTCCAAATCCTAAGGCTCAGAGTTCCCTGTGATTGGCAGAGTTGAGGGCACACAGCTGCATCCTGGCTGCAAAGCAAGTGATAGACTAAATGTGGGAATTCCTCCAAATACAGAAGGGCCACTCAAAGGATGTGGGATCGCCAGGAACAAGTAATGTGCCCTCTGTAGTTAAGGCTTTCCTGTGGGTGAGGTGAGTAGCTGGGCATCTTGACAGGACTCCACCCATGAAGGTGGCCAGGATTCAGCGGAATCCCAAGGGCACAGCGCCAAAAGCAGGAACCAGGGGTAGCCCTAAGTTAGGCTGAGTGTCCAGTGGAATGGGGCATGCAACCTCTGACCCGGGGCAGTGGGAGAGAGCAGGATACGGGCTGGGTTTCTAAGGACCTTACAGAAGCCTTGTGAAACAGGGCTGAGCAGAAAGAGTGGGGCAGGAGCAGAGGGCTGCCTGCAGGCTGGGCTGTGTCAATAGGCTGAGAGACTGAAGTACTGGTTTAGATAGCATATGTTAACATCTGAAAATGGTTAGTACTAAAAGCGACTAGAGATGCTAAGATATCTTCCTATATTTGTGTCAGGTAACAGGAAGGAACAGAAGCCAGGAGATGTTGGAAGGAAGCAGTAACTTGTGGTCCTCTACCAACTTTCATTCATCTGAAAGTCTGGATGCCCAGATCCTAGATTAACAGCAGCTAAATATAGGAAGGTGCGGTTCTTGAGGACAGCTTTCATTTCTCTGTAGTGTTTGTAAATGAGCATCTTTTATTCAAGCAAAATAAAACAAAACAAAAAGACAAGGGATAGCTCCATTAAAAAAATCTAAACATTTAGATATGCTTAACCTTGAAAACATTGTACTAAGCAAAAGGAGGCTGACACAAAAGGCCACATAGTATATAATTCTGTTTAGAAGAAATCCTGCCAAGGAGTGGTAGCTCATGCCTGTAATCCCAGCACTCTGGAAGGTGGAGGCAAGAGGATCTCTTGAGGCCAGGAGTTATAGACCAGCCTGAGCAACACAGTGAGACCCCATTTCTACAAAAAAAATTTTTTTTAAACTCATCTGGGTGTGATGATGTGTGCCTTAGTCTCAGCTACTTGGGAGGCTGAGGCAGGAGGATCACTTGAGCCCAGAAGTTTGAGGTTGCTGTGAGTTGTGATGTCACTTTACTCTACCCAGGGTGATGGAGGGAGACCAGGGAGGGATGAAGGAAAGGAAGGAAGATCCAGAATATATAAATCTATAGAGACAGAAAGCAGAATAGCGGTTTCCAGGGAATGGAAGGAGAGGGCAACTGTTTTAATGAGTTCAGGGTTTCCTTTTGGAGTAATGAAAATGTTCTAACACTAAATGGTAGTAATGATCACACAACACTGTGTGCTAAATGTCAATAAATTTCATGTTATGTGCATTTTGCCAATTTACAAAACTGGAAAAACAAAACCAATAACAAAAAAAATCTAGATACCGTAATCAACAGGGAAAAATGTCCAACATAAAGTAATTTAAGAAAGTAGGTTTTAAAACTGTACACTTTTGTAAAAAAACAAAATAGCACCCACGTATAGCATGACTTATACATTAAAAAAATCTGAAAATTCAGATCATGTAATGTTAACTGTAGTTAATTCTGGGTGGTGGTTGTATAGGTAATTGTTTGCTTTAGATCTTTCTATATTCTTCCTATTTTTTTTTTAAAACAGAATCTCACTTTGTTGACCTCAGTAGAGTGCAGTGGCATCACAGCTCAAAACAACATCCAACTCCTGGGCTTAGGCGATTCTCTTGCCTCAGCCTCCTGAGTATCTGGGACTACAGGCACCTACTACAATGCCTGGTTATTTTTTGTTGCAGTTTGGCTGGGGCCAAGTTTGAACCCGCCACCCTGGGTATATAGGGCCAGCACCCTACTCACTGAGCCACAGGCACTACCCCCTATAATGAACTATTTCTAATTTAAAAACGTAGATAAGGTGATAATTAGGAAGTACATGAAAGTATAAAGGGCCACGGGAGTTCAGAGGCAGAAGGGACAGCTTCCAACTGGTTAGGTTCTTTTTTGGGGGAGAGAGAGTCTCAAGCTGTCGCCCTGAGTAGAGTACCATGGTGTCACAGCTCACAGCAACGTCAAATTCTCGGGCTTAAGTGATTCTCTTGCCTCAGCCTCCCAAGTAGATGGGACTACAGGCACTTGCCACAATGCCCGGCTATTTTTCTTGTGGCAGTTGTCATTGTTCTTTTAGCTGGCCCAGGGTGGGTTTGAACCTGCCAGCCTCAGGGTATGTGGCCAGTGCCCTACCCACTGAGCCATGGACACCACCCCTGGTTGGGTTCTTTTTACTTCCCTGAAGTAGTCTCCAGGTGGCTGTTCTTACCTGCAGGCTTCATGCTTCAGGCACATCCTATAATGCTGCCACTGGTGACTCTTTTGAAGCACAGCTGTGATCTGCTCATTCCCTACCTTAACATGCAATGGTTCCCACAGCTTACTGAACACAGTCTCAATTCCTTGGCCAGGGAATCAGAGCCTCCCACCATCTGGCCCCAGCCTTTTAAGCCTTTCCTCATCCTTCTAATGCACCATGCTCCAGCCACCTTATCTGTTCCCAGTGCATTCAATTATGCACCTCTCTGCCTCCTGCTTATGGAATTCTCTCTGCTTGGAACATGGATCCCCCTAGTCCACAAGGCCCTTTCATACCTGGCTCGCTAATCCAACTTTCCCTTGCCCAGCTTTCTCTCTCTCCTCCCCACTTCATACCTCTCTCAGGGTATGAATCATGTTTCTACCTTCAGTTATAGTGGTTTATGCTCATGTATTATCTACTCTAGGCTATAAGCTCGTTAAGGTCAGGGTTTATAATCAGCAAATTTAAAAAGAAATCTCTCATTTCTATCTGCCAGATTTAATTCAATTGCTTTCTAAAGGCAGCAAAATAATACAAGGTCCTTGGATGGACCAATGAGTGTGCTTCCTGCACTCAAAAAGTATTCTTCTATTACCCATCACAATCAAAGGACCCTTCTCAACAGGTCAATGCTGTGCTGGGGACAGCTGGGTAGAGGTGCCATCAGCAGCAAACATGAGAGGTCATCTTTGTGCCTAAGGAGAAACATGGCTGAGCAATTGTCTAGCAACTATCTTCCCTTGGAATTCAGTAGCACATTAAAAAAAAATTAAGAGACTTTTTTTTTTATGGTAGTTTTTAGGTCTACCAAAAAACTGAGCAGAAATCACAGAGCATTCCCATATGCCTCCTTCTCTGCTTCTTGGTTTCCCCTGTTATTACCATGCTGCACTGGTTAAGAGTGATGAACCAGTACTTATTCACTGAAGTCTATAGTTTATACTAGAGTTCACTTTTCTTTAGTACTATGGGTTTTGACAGCTCCATGTCATGTGTCCACCATTATAATATCATACAGAACAGTAAAACTATTAGCCCTAAAAATCCCTTCCGTTCCACTTTTTCATCTCTCCTGCATTCCTCCTAAATGCCTGGCAATCAAATCAATGCTTTTTTTTTTTTTTTGCTTTTTCCAGAATGTCATATAGGTAGAATCATACAGTTTGTAGCCTTTTCAGACTGGCTTCTTTCACTTAATTATATGATTTAAAGTCCCTTCATGTCCCTTCATAGCTTGATGGCACCTGTCTTTTTTTTTTTTTTCATGTGGACCAGGAATTCACAGCGGATCCTGCAGATGAAACAAGCCAGGTGAGCGGTTCCTGTAGCTCAGTGGGAAGGGCACCAGCCACATGCACCAGGGCTGGTGGGTTTGAACCCAGCCCAGGCCTGCAAAAGCAAAAAAATAGCCAGGCGTTGTGGCAGGCACCTGTGGTCCCAGCTACTTGGAAGGCTGAGGCAAGAGAATCGCTTGAGCCCAGGAGTTTGAGGTTGCTGTGAGCTATGATGCCACAGCAATCTACCGAAGGTGACATAGTGAAACTCTATCTCAGTAAACATAAATAAATAAATAACTGGAGCCGGTGCCACAGGCTCTCGTAGCTAGCCCTTTCAGTATACACGGCGGCATCTCCTTCTTCCATACTCATCCTGCAGTAACAGCAGGGGTGCTGAATTTTGTTGTGCTTGGCAGATTTTTCCTCCATGGCCTCCACTGTTACTGAGGTGCTCTGTCCCCACTAGGGATGAACATTTGGTTGGGCCTTGAGCCTTGAGCATCCAGCTCACAGGGAAGTTTGACGTCACCTTCTTGTATTTCTTCACAAATTGCTCCATTTCCTTCACCTCTTTGGGAAGCAACTCATGGCACTTTGAAGGGTCCTGGTCATGTACAGGGAGCTGCTTTGCCAGCCACTCCTTCCGGGCCTGTCACTGGCTGCTTTTCCTTGGGCAATGTCTGCATGTACTTATTTGCCAATGCCTGATCTGGACCGGAGGAGCCCATTCACAGGTGGCTGTGTTGAGGAAGAGATTCTTCTTGGCAGCAACTGGACTTGTCAATATCATGACACTGCCTTTATACATGGGAATTCCATCTGATTTTAGCTTTGCAATTAGGGTGGTATACTTGGTGTCTTCAAAGAGTCTCTCCACCTTTCTATCCTCTTCATTACTCAAGAGGATATCATGTTCTTTTTGGCTGCACTGGAAGTTATGACATATTTTTCTCCAGAAGTACAGTTTGAATCCTTCACATTTTTTCTTTGAGTTTTGAACAGGGGTTCCAAATCCTTGCTTATGACCTAAGCCCGTCTTCTTAGTTGTGGTTTCCGGGTCTATGTCTGTCAGGGGAGATCCGGTCCTTCTGCCTGGGATCTAACACCCAGGCTTGTTGGCCTTTGGTTCCACTGCAGTGGAATCTTTTAGAGCAGTGGTTCTCAACCTGTGGGTCACAACCCCTTTGTAACAATGAAAATACATCGCGGCAGTAGGAAGGTTGAGAACCACTGTTTTAGAATAGCTCAGCTATTACTGTTGTCTTTTCTGACCTTTACCTGTGCATTTATTCAACACATGTTAGAGCCCTTAGAAGAAATCGGTGCTGGGCCAGCCCCCTTGCTTGAAAAATCAGATACACTGCCCTGGGCTCAGCACCTTTTCTCACACCAGGTGTTCCTCAGACCTGAAGGCAAGATGAGGGTGGAAGTGGAAAGCCTGTAGCAAGGTGTGCAGAGAGGTTGTGTTAAGTGCACGGACAGAGCACAGAACCACTTAGGTGATCCAGGCCCAGGTAACATACTTTTCACAGCCCTTGTGGCATCAGGTGGTACTGAAGGGATATTCAGGAGGGAAAGATACATCCTTGCTTCCAACAATCCAGATGGAAGAAGCTATTAACATAAAGTAGTTGGTGAAAAGTACCAAAGAATTCTGGAGATAGTAAATACAGTTAGTACTATAGTTATATCTTAGGAGACTTGTACTGTGACTTTCATTAAATCCCTCCCCCAGCCCCATGCATTTTAGTTTCCTCACCTCTAACAACAGACTCACAGGGATGGATTAGGTCCTGGTTTTTCAGAGGGTGGTTCCCAGAGCATTGGGGTCTCCTGGGAACTTGTTAGAAATGCAAATTCTCAGACTCCATCCCAGACCTAGTGAATCAGAAATTTGTATCTTAACATGATCCCCAGGAGGTCTGTAGGACATTATAGTGCTAAGATGTGTGATCTTTAAATTTCCTAAGCCTCTACAGTCTGCGACATTTCCTGTGACCCTGTCAGGAAGTGGCTGGTGGGAGTCCCTGGGAGGATGCTGACTGGCTGGGCCCTGAGCAAGCCTGAGGGAGCCTCAGCAACCAGGCTCCAGTGCCAGGCGGCCAGGCATGGCAGATAGCCACTGGCTGTAGGTTACCGTGACCCTCCTGGTGATTTGTGCTGCCCTCCTGCCAGGGTAATAGCTCGAGCTGTCACGATGGAGCATGACCCTGAGACAGTTACTGGGTGTGGTTCCCTGGTGCAATGAGCTCTGCCTGTTCATGTGGGCTTCCCCTGGGGACGTGGCCTCCTCTTATCATGGAGCCGGCTCAGCTGCTCTGCTACCCCTTAGGTTGCTGGGTAGCCAGAGTAACAAGAAGGAAGAGTAATTAACAAGGAAGATTTACAGCAAGTCCTGAAGATATGGACACAGGAAAGAGGTTGCCTGCTAAAATCTGTTCCCCTAAAGACAAAGAAAGCTTCAGGTGTCAAAAGCTTCAGGTGACCAGTCTCAGGCTGATCAATCATGTGACAGGAGGACATGGGAAGCAGCAAGGTGGGCTCTACATAGACTTCCTTCCTCTGAGTGACAGGGACAATTCTCCTGGATCTCAGTTTCTGGGAGACAAGGCTCATCTATTCCAACACTGTATGTGAGCCCATGAGACATGCCTGGCATGTGACTAGGTGATGGGAATGCAAGTGGTATTTATGGAGCTGACAGTTTGGATAATTTTCTAAAGAACCTTTCAGCTTAAACGTTTTTTTTTTTGAGGTCCAGGCTTTGGGCTCCAATTTGGGTTCAAATGTGAGCTTTGTAACTGACTGGCTGGGTGTGAGCAACCTCTTAACTCTGTTTTCTCATCTAAAGAATGGGGTTAACAGTTCCCCTTTCGTAAGGGTGCTATAAGTAAGCAGAAAGCACCTTATAAGAACTCAGTACTCAACACATGTGCTCGTTAGACATGAGCACATGCCCTGAGTGGGCTGCATGCTCCGGTGAGGCCCAGTAGCTTCATGTGGCTGCTGAGCATGGGAAATGTAGCTGGCACATTTGACATGTGCTGTGAGTGCAAAATAAACACTGGACAATTGAGACCTAGTGTATTAAAAGAATACAAAACATCTCATTAATAATTTTCACATTTGACTACATGTTGAAATGATAATACTCTGAATATATTGTTTATACCAATATATTTTATTTATTTATTTATATATATTTTTTTGAGACAGAGTCTCACTGTGTCACCCTGGGTAGAGTGCTGTGGCATCACAGCTCACAGAAACCTCAAATTCTTGGGCGTAAGTGATTCTCTTGCCTCAGCCTCCCAAGTAGCTGGGACTATAGATGCCTGCCATAACACCTGGCTATTTTTTGGTTGTAGTTATCATTGTTGTTTGGCAGGCCCAGGCTGTATTTGAACCCACCAGCTCCAGTGTATGTGGCTACAGGTCCTGTGCCTATATATATATATTTTTAAAGACAGAGTCTTATTCCATTGTTCAGGCTAGAGTGCAGTGGCATTATCATAGCTCACAGCAATCTCAAACTTTTGGGCTCAAGTGATACCCCTGCCTCAGCCTCCCAAGTAGCATTGTGCCCAGCTAATTTTTCTATTTTTGTAGAGATGGGGACTTGCTTTTGCTCAGGCTGGCCTTGAACTCCTGACCTCAAGCTATCTTCCTGCCTCAGCCTCACAGCGTGCTGGGACTATAGGTCTGAGCCACCACACCCGACCTCTCTTTACTTTTTAAAAAATGTGCTACCACATTGCATACGTGACTTATGTTACATGTCTATTAGGCAGAGCTGATCTAGAAGAAACAATAGCATACTCTGCTGTTCTTGGGCTCTGTTAGTTTACAATGTAGTTGGGGCAAGAGCATCCATGAGAACTCAAACCTCAGACAACCCCTGGCAAGCAGGATTGGGAAGAAGTAGCAAAGGACTGTTATAATTAATAACAGTGTATTATATAGCTGAAAATTATAAAAGGAGATTTTAGATGTTCTCACCACAAATAGTAAGTATGTGAGGTAACATATATTAGCTTCATCTAGCCATGTAACAATGTATATGTGTTTCAGAACATCATCTTCCATGTTATATATAATTTTTTGTCAAGTTTTTAAAAAGTTTTTTTTGGAAGCAGAAATGAAGGGGGAACTCAATGTGGGTTGGGGGAGCCGTGGAAAGCTTTGGGGAGGAGGTCAGTTGTGCGTATGACAGGAGTGGTCCCAGGGCATTCCTGGTGGGATGGACTAGACTGTGAGCTCCTTCTGGAAGGGGTCAATGATCCTCCCTCCAAGCCCTGCACATGGAAGGTACTGGGCGGTGGGAGGAAGACAGCAGGTGAACACAGGGCTCATTTGTGGAAAGCCTAGTACCACTGAAGTGGGGGCTTGTATACCTGGGAACGAGCAGGAGAGAGGTCTCCCACACAGGGCAGCAGCTTAGCACTAATGCAGCAGAAAGTGAGGCCATCTTTGATGTTTCCTAGGTATCCAGGACTCATGTTTCCATTTGCAAACCTTCCCTACATACAATGTGTCTGTAATAAGACTTTCTATTGACAAATATGCCAGAACAATGTGAGGGAACATTGTCTGTGACATATACTCTCTGGCTGCCCTAAACACTTATTCTAACACATCCATTCATCTCTGATCCATTCCAACTTTTTCTGAGCTCCTACGTGGTACCCAGATCTCACACCAGGTATGGGGGCTATGGCAATAATTGAGACATTATTCCTGTCATTCCTTTGAACGAACTGTGGCCTGCAGGCCAAACCCAGCCCCCTGCCTGTTTTTGTAAGTAGCGTTTTATTGGAACACAGCCATGCTCTGTCTCATACAAATTGCTTGGCTGTGTTTGGACTATGATGGAAGACTGAATGGTGTGGCAGAGACTGGGTGGTCCACAAAACCTAAAACATTCACTATCTGGCTCTTTACAGAAAATGTTTGCTGACCCCTGCCTTAGGATAACAGACATGTCAGCAAATAATGGCAATGTGATGTGACCAGGGCTCCGAGAGACAGGCAAGGAATGGAGGAGACACCAGGGAGAAGAAAGGCAGGAGATGCCAGGGGAGCCTCAGAGGGGTCACCACCCCCAGGCTGTGCCTTGGAAGATGATGGGTTTGCTGGGCTGACAAGAGGATATGGAGGGGGAATGAAACTTCCCATAAGAAAAAGCTGCATATTTGGGTAAGATGCAGGTGATTCATCCATAGAATGGAGGGAAGGCAGAGTCAGTGACGAGCAGGAGGCCCTGCTGGTGAGAGCATGTGAAGGTGCTCCTTTGCTCAAAGGGATGGCAGGGAGGATGTCTCAATTTGAAAACACAGAGGAAAACAGGATAAATTCTTTTCTTTTCTTTCTTTTTTATTTTTTTGAGACAAAGTCTTACTCTGTTGCCCAGGCTAGAGTGCTGTTGCATCAGCCTAGCTCACAGCAACCTCAAACTCTTAAGCTCAAGACATCCTCCTTCCTCAGCCTCCCAAGTAGCTGGGATTATAGGCACCTGCAACAGCTGCCTGGCTAGTTTTTCTATTTTTAATAGAGTCTGGGTCTCATTCTTGCTCAGGCTTGTCTTGAACTCCTGAGCTCAAACAGTCCACCCGCCTCGGTCTCCCAGAGTGCTGGGATTACAGGTGTGGGCCAGGTCAAATACTTGAAGCTGCCTCTGGTAGGAACACAAGGGTACAGGCCCTTGGTACAGCCCAGGAATCTTACTTCCATTCCCCTTTCCCAGGTAACTACTTTATACCTTCTCCCCCCTCATACCTCCAATGCCTCTGATCAGATGCTCAGTTGATGACCCTCCTCCCTTATTTCCCTGAGGAAATTGAGGTGGCCACAGGAGCACCTTCACATGCTCTCACCAGCAGGGCTTCCTTCTTGTCACTGACTCTGCCTTCCCTCCATTCTATGGATGAATCACCTGCATCCTACCCAAGGACCACCCTGCTGCTTGGGGGTTAGATCCCATCTGCCGCTTCCCTACTCAAGAACATGGTTCTCTCAGCTGCCCCCATTGCATTATAAATTTCTCCTTCTTTGGTCCCAAGTGCTTTCAACATGTTATATTACTTTTTAAAAATATGTATTTATTTATTTTATTTTTTTATTTTTGGAGATAGAGTCTCACTAAGTCACCCTTGTAGATTGCTGTGGTGTCACAGCTCACAGCAACCTCTAACTCTTGGGCTTAAGCAATTCTCTTGCCTCAGCCTCCCAAGTAACTGGGACTACAGGTGCCCACCACAATGCCTGGCTATTTTTGTTGTTGCAGTTGTCATTACTGTTCAGCTGGCCCAGCCCAGGTTCGAACCCACCAGCCTCGGTATATGGCTGGCACCATAACCACTGTGCTACAGGTGCCAAGCCCCAACATGCTATATTACTCCTCCCATCCTAAAAACATCCCTTAACATCACACGCCCCTCCAGCACCACCCTATCTCTCTGATTCACAATCACTTGAAAAGGTGGGCACATGTGTTGCCTCCAATTCCTCTCTCCTTATTCTCTCCTAAATCCACTACTCCACTACTCCACTCAAGCTTTTATCCCCACTTCCTCACTGATCTCATCAAGGTCACCTGCAATGTTCTTGTTGACTCTACTGGTTAATTCTTGATTCTCAACTTACCTGATCTAATAGCAGCATCTGATCTAATGACTCACTCCCGTTCAACATCCTTTCTTCACAGGCTTGTAGGAATCCACCCTCACCTGGATTTTCCTTCTCCTTTACAAGCTCCTCTGCCTCTGGCCAGTTTCTAAGTGCTCACTTTTCTCCACTCACTGCCCTGGAAATCTCAGCCTGTCTCAAGACATACCAGCTCTGTCCAGAGAACTTCCTGGGATGGTGGAAATGTTCTATACCTGCACCAGGCAGTCACTTGTGGCTACTGAGCACTTGAAATCTGGCTGGTGCAATTTTAAATTTTACTCAATTTGAAATCACTTTGAATTTAAAGAGCTACCCATGTCTAGTGGCTACTATATTGGATGGTAGGTAGTCCACATCTATTTGTTGCTGACTCCCAAATGGACATCTTTACCCTCAACTGCTGCCCTTAACTCTAGACTTGTGGCTCCAACCGCCCACCACTCATCTCCACTTAGCTGTCTCATCTGCCCACCACAGCCTTTCCCATCCTAGGATATGACAACTTCATCCTTCCTGGTGCTCAGATCAAAAGGCCTTGGAGTCACCCTTGACTCCTCCCTTTTATGCTCCACATCCAATCTGTTAGCAAATCTGTCAGTTCTGTGTTCATAATACACCCCAAATCTTCTCACTTATCACTGCCTCTCTCACCCTGGGCCAAGGCCCTGTTGTCTCTCAGCTGGATTATTGCAATGGACCCCTAACCATCTCTCTCTCTCTACCCTTGCCATCCACCACACAGCAGAAAACCTAAGTCAGATGAGAATCTCACCTGCGGGCGCCTTTTCTGGCTGGTGTATGAGAGCTTCAAGCTTCTGTCCTATGGTTCCTGCCGCCTTGCCAGCTTCTCCTCCCTCTCTCCTCTGCATGTGGGTCTCAAGCTGTGCTGACTCTATTCTTTAAACACACCAAGCCCTCCCTCCCCTGGACCCTCTTGGGTGTGCGTGTCTTTTTTTTTTTTTTTCCCCTGGGTAGAGTGCTATAGTATCACAGCTCACAGCAACCTCAAACTCCTGGGCTGAAGCGATTCTCCTGCCTTCGTTTTCCAAGCAGCTGGGACTACAGGCACCCACCACAACTCCCAGATATTTTTTGGTGCATTGGCCGTCCCGGATATTTTTTGGCCATCATTATTGTTTGGCAGGCCAGGCTGGATTCAAACCCGCCAGCTCAGGTGTATGTGGCTAGCTCCTTAGCTGCGTGAGCCACAGGCACCCAGCCAGGTGTGCGTGTCTTGATCCTCTCAAATGTCACCTTATTAACAAGGCCTCCTTGACATCCTGATTAAACTCACCCCCTGCCCAGTTTCCTATCTCTTTCATTTGCTTTATTTTCTTCACAGCACGTCTCACCATCTGTATAATTTTTACAAATGATTTAAGTATCTTCCCCACTGGAATGTAAGCTGCTTGAGAACAGAGATTTCATCTCAAGCTCTATTTACTGCTACCCCCTCAGCACCTAGAACAGGTGCTCAAGAAATACTTCTTGAATGAATGAAACATATAGCAGTAAGATAACTGCCACCTGGACATACCTAAGCTATGCCTTCCAAGTTCCCTGAATCGAAGGAAATGGATGTAGTCTGGCATTAGCAAAATCCACTTATCCAGCTCATTCGGCATAGACTGAGTATCTACCACAGACAGGGCACGGCGCCAAGGCTATGGAGATGAGCCAGAAAAATCTGACCGGCTCAGTCTTCACGACATTCTCAAGGGCAACTTTAGTAAAGTCAGAAGTAGTGGGTTCTAGGGAGGGGAGCATCTCAGAGGATGGACAGGCCATTCTGTGCTCAGGGAATTAGAGAAGCTTTTTAATAAGGCCTTGGAGGAGAGGGTAGGATTTTTAAATTATAAAAGTAATCCATGCAACTAGTAATAACGATTCATATGGGTCAGAAGTTTATATAATGACAGAAAGTGAAAGTTTTTGTCTAAGTTTCCTATCTCTAAACCTCACCTACAGAGGCAACCATCTCAGGTTACTTTCCAAAATTCACTTAAACATCTTGTTTTGTTACATTAACGTGGTTTAGGATCTCCTGCCCCTGAGCAAGTTGGCACCTTGTATTTCTCCCCACCTCTCTTGTAGAGGCAGGCCGGCAGAGCCCAGGTGTAGGCTCTGGAGTCAGACAGCCAGAGTACCAGTCTCAGTGCTTCCATGTCCTACCTGTGTGATCCTCTATACTTCAGTTTCCTTACCTGGAAAATGGGAATAAAAATAGCACTTAACTCATAGCATCGTCATAAATGCAATAACCTCTAAAAGGCTTAGAATAGTAACTAGAACACAGTCCAGATTCAGTTATGTTAACTATTATCCTTCTCAGCATTCCAGCTTTGGTTAGCTATACTAATACTTTTTTCCATGTCAAGGTATAAATAATTTGAATTCTGTTATGAAACTACGCAAACTTCTGCATACTTTGCAAAATTGCTCATAAATTCAAACTAAAACTTGAAGGCCAATAATCAACATTTATATAATGGTTGTATGTACTGCAACATAGGGTGGTGTGATTAAATCATGACAGAAAGGGATGCTGCTGGGTAGAGAAAGTTTAAGTATATAGATTTTTTTTTCATCAGGTTGCTCAAAATCATATTTGGTCCATGACTTCTTCCTCAGATTTTTCCTTATCCTTATGAGGTTTCTTGTTGCCTTTCTTCTTAAAGAAGTAGAAATATATGTTTTCTCCATCTTATGGTAACATTGTCAAGATCCCTAATTTTCCTGTTAAATGGTCAATTTAAGAAACAATATTTACTGTCATCTGGCCTGGCTCTGTTTATTTTTTATTTTTATTTATTTATTTATTTATTTATTTATTTATTTATTATTGTTGGGGATTCATTGAGGGTACAAGAAAACACTGATTGCATTTGTTAGGTAAAGTCCTTACAATTATTTATTTATTTTTCATTTTTTATTTTTATTTTATTTTTTTTGTTGTCAACAGGTTCCAGAAAATGAACTTTAAGAGAGGAATAAAGGACTGGCCAGCTCAACACCAAAAGAGATCAAGTATTCATATAGTAATAACAATTGTTAGTACAGACCCTTTTCACAAGAGGGCACCAAAGATGTAGGAAGCTCCTGCCCCTCCCCAAACCAAAGGAAAGTCAGAGGCTGAGAAGGCATTCACAGCAACAAAAAAAAAAAAAAAAAAAGGACGAAGAAGAAGAAGAAAAACCAAATGTCACCCAACTTCTGGTGGCCAAAGAAACTGTGGCTTTGGAGGTAACCCATACATCCTCAGAAGCATGCCCACCGGAGAAATAAGTTGTACACTATGCCACTGTCAAGTTCCCCCTGACCACTGAGTCCACCACAAGGAAGACAGAAGATAACAACATTCTTGTGTTCACTGTGAATGTCAAAGCCAACAAGCACCAGATCAAACAAGCTATAAAGAAGTTTTAGAGCTTCAGTATGGCCAAGGTCAACACCCTGATCAGGCCTGATGGAGAGAAGAAGGCTCCCAATTACAATGCTTTGGATGTTGCCAACAGAATTGGGATTATCTAAACCAAATCCACCTGGCTAATTCTAAATATATAACTTTTACCATAAAAAAAATTGTTAGTGCAAAGAGATGAATAATAACCCATTATTTGAGTGAGTTCAAACCTACTTTCTCCCCACCGCCCCCAAATTAAAATAAGCACAAACCGTACTTCCATATCTAATTTTGTACATTAGCCGTCCCCATATGCATTGCACTTTGGGACATACCCAACTTCTAATTTAGTGACTTGTGATTAGCTGTAGTTACCTATAAAAGGCCATATACCTGTATTTTGCCACATATTTGAAAGTAAAAAGAAAATTTCTGTATCAGTTGAAATGAAAAAGGAAATGATTTTAGACAACATTAAGCAGATCCCATTTTCTAGACATACTCACTTCTGGGAGCCTGTGAAAATGAAAATATGATAAATCTTCACGTAGTGGAAGGCAAGCAGGTTCATCACTTTATCTGTCCTTAATATCTAATTCAAAAGGAACCAGCTACATTCACAGCAGGGCTTACAAGATAAATTAATTCAAAGCCCTTAGAAACCTTACAACAACTAGAATTAAACTTTCCTTGTCAGGAGCTTAACTATGCTAAAAATTTTAATTAAAATGTCTTTTTGAAAGTTTTGAAATTAATAAACCCAATTCATTTGTGACACTAGAGACAATTTAAGTTTTTGTAATTAAATAATCAAAAGTAGAACCATTTGAAGTGTTTTCTCTTTCCTGGATGTCTTAAATATTAAATAATGATGCTTAAAATAAAAAGTCCTGGGTTTTTCTACTTGATAAGTTGCTAGTATCTTGGTCACGTTAATATACTTTTTACCATTACATTTTAGTATATTAAAAATAATGCCCCCTATATTTATTTGTTACAAGCCTTTTATACACAATTAAGTATAAATAATAAGAAGTCTAGCTAAATATTTGTAAAATTGAATATGCATTTTGAGTTTTAAATTGTATATATTTAGAAACCAGGTGTGTTTTTCATAGTCCTATAAATGGACGCATCACTTCCTCAATGTTAATTACTTCAGTACAGATGCAAAGAAAATCCTCAAAATAATTCACTAAGATTTTTCAGTCTTATTCTCCTATTTGCCAAGAAGGTGGAAGACTTTTGGAAACTTATCCTATATTACATAATTAATTTTTAAACATTTCAAATGCACATTTTACAGTGTTCTGCTTTTCACCTGATAAGACTTAAGTTTTTCCAACTCACTGTTTGTTTAATGTTCAGGATGTATTTTTAGAAATATATTTAAAGTACTTTTTGGATCAAAGGAGGGTGTCTCCTCTTCTTACTACTGCCAAGCCTATGATTTACACACAGTTTAATTATTCAGATGTTTATTATGTTCTACATAATGAAATTTGGACCCTCATATTTTCTTCCTACATGCTCGATGCAGGCTGCAATTATAGCCACAGATATCTGTTTATTTGATGAATTTTGCTTCTTCTGCATAGTTTGATAAATATGGAAATAAGTCAAAACCTACTTTATATACAGTAATTAAAGTGAAAAATCTAGTCATGATGCAAATCCTTAATTGGACTCCAGGAGAGATATGCAGAATTTCTCTTTAATAATATGGGATGACTGGGGACAGAAAAACAAAGCACACTAAAATATGGTTTAGAAGCACAATTAATCACAAAACAGAAAACAACCAATTTAGCAAAGCTCATTCAGTGACTCTCATGGCTCAGGTAATGTTCTTTTAATCATCTGCCTCTAATATTAAGGTTGTGTCATGTGCATCTGAAATAAAATACAATATATATGCTGATCTTCCGTGTGAAACGTGTTCTTCAGTCTAATTTGTAAACACAGCCCTTTCATAATAAAATGCTCAGACTACTTAAGGACATGTAAGTGAATGATCAAAGCAGTGCCAAATGGTTTTAACTGCATTCTCTAAATATATTAATTCATTAGACAAAAAAAATCCTTCATTGGTGATGGTAATCTGTTAGTTCTTGTACAAATTTTGTTTGATATTAATAAAGTAGAAATAACTACCCAAGATATGTTTTAGGCTGCGACAATATAAAGGATATACTTGCTTAAAAAAAAATAAATTAATACACCCTGGGATGGTGCAGATGTGACTGGAAAACAAATCATAAAAAAATCTAAGGAAGACCCTAAGTATTTATTTTCTTGTGCAAAACATGCATTTCTCTAATCAGCTAAAAATTAGCTATTGTTGTCCTCTAATTTGATTGTAAGGATATTATTCTCCATATAGGTTTTTGTAATATCTCATTAAGGGGATAATTACACGAGCAGGCTCTAACCAGAAGAAACTGGATTTATTGTGCTACTTTGTTTAAATAAAAATTCCATTATTCTGTTCATGGAAAATTCCTCGGTCCCATGCTAAGCAAATTAGAGTACTGCTTTAGAATTTGGAAATGGTTCTTCTCCAAAGTTATCCTGAATTATGAACCTGCCTCTGTATTTGTGTCCTGAGAGAGCTTCTTGCTCTCTGCTTCACAGGCCCTTCATGGCATTATCACAGGGATCATTTTTCTGTTCCCCAGATGTATCCATCAGGAAAGACCACGGCTACAGCCTCCATGCTGAGAGCAGCTGAAATCAGAGAGGCTTGATGTCCAGTATTCAAATCATTGCAAAACTCTTTCTCACCCAGCATACCTACCTCCCAAACAGATGAAAAGAAACAAAGATAACTGAGCTTAGAAGGACTCTTCTCCTGGCTTCCTCCATGACCTGACGTCTCTGAGACACCTGCCATACAACTTAAAGGCTACAGAGAGGATGCCCTTTGATGTCTATTAATGACAGCCTGTAGGCCTTTGATGTGATCCTATGGCACAGGTTTTAGTTTGCCAACTGAACCACAGTTTAATGGCAAACAATTTATACCCCCAGTCAGGACAATGCTGATGTTGCTCGCCTCTAGAATGCATGCTTACAGCCAAGGAAGTGAGAATCTCACTTTGATACATAGAAGAAATGTGTGTGGATTTAATTGTACCTTACCTGATATCATAAATATTCAAGTGTGCAGTAAAAATGGATTTATCATATAAATTTCATGTTAGTCAGCATGCTTTTCTTATAGAGTAAGAATAAGGCCCTGATCTAGCAGATAAATTAGCAGAGCAAATTTAGAAAGAAATGTGTTGTATTTAACTATCATGTACTCGATACAACTTGAGAAATATTTGGAAGATGGAAACATGGTTTCTTGGTTACTGAATCTTGGGTTGTCTGCTTTCCATTCTAATTAGAGATTAACATGAGGCTAAATGACTAGGTACATTGATTTCTCTTTCAACTTCTCCTGCTCCAATGTTAGATGTTTGTAATCTCACATTCTGGAAATAGTGGTTGCAAAATAAAGGGAGTCAATTCTTCTCTACACCTTTAGATAAATTAGTAACTCATTCTTTCTATGGTTTAAATTAAATGTGATCCCGTACCAGGACGTTTCCTCATGTGATAAGAAGAAAGGGCAAGTAAATAATGTCTCTCAGCAGCTCTGGGAGATAAAATTTTAGCTTCATTAGATAGATGCTTTTAGATGACCTTGATCCATTTTCATTTTATCAGGTAAAATTAAAGCTACAATCCAGCAAAAAAATCATAGTTATAATATTTAAGTTATAATCAAATAATCCAGGGTAATTACTTGGTAATTAGTCTTTTAACTCATTTGCCATTTCAAAGAAAATGACTTCAATTGTTTTTTATATTGGAAATTATTACTAAGAAAGTTTGATGCTGGTTTAATTTTAAACTGTATTACGTAGAATTGCCTTGATATTCCATAATATGTGTAAGACTAAAGAACTACAAAATACTCAAAATACTATCTCTCTATTAGCCAGGTGAAATCATGCCCCCTAAAACTAAAAAAAAAAAAAAAAAAAGTTATTTCTAAAACTTTTAGCCTACAGAGGTATGTCCTAATATACATTTATTTGGAAGACTATTACACACACATTGAATAAATTGGTTATTTCACTAACAGATTTTTATTTCCATAACAAAAATCCTAAACGTTTTGGTCTGTTAGAGTAGTCATGCTGTTAGGCATACAGCAACTTATTAGTTGGTTAGTAAGAGCCTGTGTAGTACACACACTTATGCCAGTGGTAATACTTAAAAAATTTTAACGACTATAATTATGCCACACTTTTAAACATTTGACAGATTATTGTTATTGAAAAAAAAAAAAAAGGAAGGGAGGGAGGAGAAAGAAATCACCAAAACTATATTTTCTAGTGTCCAAAAATCATACTGACACCATAATGTTAGAAATGAACTCAGCCTTCCATTAAAAATATACAGACTTTACTCTCTGTGTGTATACACATATATATACACTCATGTATATTATAGATAGCCATTTTTAGTTTTGTGCAGCCTGAAAAAGTGCCTATAATTTATTATTCCTCTCTAAATAATTTATAGGAAAATCAACACAACAGGTATTTCAAATGCTTTTATTTTTAACAAAATGTAGATTACATGTTACTTAACACTCTTTTATCATGTAGAATATCTCAGAGCTTTTAAATATGTAGAATGGAATGTACAAAACTATATAACATATAGTTAACATGTAAAATTATAACTACCTATAACTCAACATGTTCCATGTCAATTATAACCAATAAAACAGGCTTTTCTCTTCCAACAGGTTACAAATGCATGTGAGAGTGCCAAGCTTTAAAAGACAGATAAACACATTCCATAAAGTATGACAGCGTAGGTCTCTTGCAGTTTCATAATCTGGTAATAAAAATTGTTACTGTTTTCTGAAGGCCTTTATTTACAAAAGACAAATCAAGGATGGCCTTCGCTTTGTCCCCTACCGTGCTTAAAACCCACAGTACAGACAGTTAAGAGGAAATCTGTTAATTGTTTCAAACATTTCAAAAGCTATGGTTTAGTCAAAACTCAAAACTCCCAAAATACGCCATGGTTCTTCAGAATATTTCAAATTTTGAAAACAAAAAGGCTAATTGATATATTACCCAAAATCTCGATTGATAAGATTCGACATTTCTATTTCTTGCTCATATTTTATCATATGAGCATATAAATTTAAAAAAACTATACTTGCTCATCACAGGATTATAATTTTACTATAAGCAGCAGCTCCCCTTTGAAGAGATACAATGTTTAAAAAAAAAAAAAAAAAAGGGAGAAATACTCTCAGTTAAGATTCCTAAATCTACATTAGCAGTTTTGCCAAATGTTTACCACCCAAGTGAAATATTCAAGGTAATGCAATTCTCTCCCAAGGGGTGGCGTGGATTATATTCTGTAGTTCTTTGGTGAAATGTAAATTCAAGTCCCAGAATTTCAGTCACTATTTTGGATAACAACATATTTCGTAGCCTAAAGATGACATCATAAAGTATGCTGCTATGAAGCTAAATTAAATTTATTACATTAGTTTGTAAAATACATGTTATGATCATGAAGTAATTAAAATGTCTTCCTCCAGCCCTGCACACTAATAAACAGACATACCCATTGTACTCAAAAATATGCTTCTGAGAGAATAATAATAAAACTAGCAAAACTTGCAAAACTTCCGTGGTACTTGCTGTATGCCAAATACTGTGCTAAGAGCCTAAGCCGATAACTTACTTCATCCTCATTCATCCTTACACAGCTCATTTTAATTTTGTGTAATAAGTGGAATGATGACCCATTACCCAGAGAAGAAAACTGAGGAACCAAGAGGTTAAATACGTTAGCCTAGGTCACACAATTAGAAAACAAAATTAGTATTGAGATGATACTTATTTGATGTCCTGAGTCAAATAAAAAGCATAGTCTTCTAAGTAGGGCTGCAGACAGCTAGCCTTTTCCAGCTTCAACTTCCTAAGGAAAGGAATAGATCTTTCCACAAGACAAAAGGGAAGTCGGGGAGGATAACCAGTGAAATTGTGGTGAGGGGCAGCCAGCCTACTAGTCGCCTAGATGGGCTGAGAACCACCCTTCCTAAAGGGAAATGATCACAGAGTTTGAATATGTTCTGATGTAAGAACCCCCCTCTGCAACCATGGGGGATTCTGTGAGTGAAGGTAGGGTACAAACCTTGGGTCATCAAGTGAAGATGAGGATTAAAAGACGGCCCAACTCTGTGTAAACTCCAAGGTGAAGGAGGGCGAGCAGCAGAGCAATGAAATATTCAGGGTGACAACTGCACGAGATACTTTCCATTAGGAGAATGAGTCCGTACAGCAAAGGCAGGAGAGAGAAACAGACCTGAAGGATTTGCCCTGGGAGGAACAAAGCCTCAGTCCCTGAACATGAATCGAAAGGGAAGGGAGGCTAAGAACAAGCCGGAAAATCCACAAGAGAACAGATGCGAGCCACAAGAACAAAAGGGTGTGAGTTGACAGAGCAGAAGGCAACTGCTTAACCATCATCAGAAACATTTACCCATTCCCTATTCGAGGACTGGTGATGCGGTCAGAAAAAGGGTTTCCCAGGCACAGTCTATAATTAATTGCAATGTTTGATTTTATATTTAGTAAATGGAGTTTAGAGTTTTTCCACAGAGCCATTAGAGTCTTCTCTAGACAATCTCTTTTTAATTGCAAGTTTAAGAACTGTAATAAGGAGTTTGTCATGTTCCAATGGCTAAATGCAGCAGGATTTAGCCAAAACACTGGTCACTGGGCAGGTGTGCACACAGGATAGTTTTGCTCACTTTCCTATTCTCCCATACTGATGGGGGAGAGTGAAAGAGATCTTTGGTGCTGATCTAGGTGTTTCAAAGGGAAGATCATGAAGTTCATTCTTTCCACTTATTTTTCATTCAGTATTAGAGAGCTATAAGA
The DNA here is from genome assembly GCA_963574355.1 of Loris lydekkerianus. Lineage (NCBI taxonomy): Eukaryota > Metazoa > Chordata > Mammalia > Primates > Lorisidae > Loris > Loris lydekkerianus. Next base: position 105,130 of record CAUYPK010065965.1, on the reverse strand, counting down.
CATAGGCATAATAGGGTCACTGAGTTAATTTCAGTTAGCAATTTGTGCAATGCTGAGGTAAGGTTATTGTTTCAGCTTAAATTCCTTCAGGGATTTTCCTTTCCCCATAACCATTCTGTCATTACTTTTTCCAGTTTTCTTTTGGTCAGGGCCTTTTTATTTTTTCACCCTTATGGATCTCTCAAACGTAGTCAATATCAGGCTGACAACCTCCCTTTCTGCTCATCTATGTTGAAAATGTCGTTTTCCACACAAATACTAAAACTGAGTGATGCTACCTGGTCCATTAGCATAAAATACGTGTGCCCTCCTCTTCTTCCCTGAAACTCTTCTAACTTACTTTTTATTTTGTAATTATAATTTTTTAAAGCTCTAATCACATGTAGGAAAGATGTCAGCTTTTCTTTCCAGTTCACATGTACATACAGAGGTATTTAGTATAAGCCCTGATTTGAAAATCTATCTGAATTATATCCGATTATATCAAAAGGTATCGCCATTTAAAGTGTCTCTCCTGTCTTATATTTTAGAAAAATCAAACTGATAGAGAAATGAATACAAATACAAAACATCTTCTCTTTAAAATTCATTATCTTTTCATTCTGCCCCCATGTAGTCCTCATTATCTCTTTTTAGTTGATGTCTATAGCTCTTTACTCATTTTCTCAATTTTCAAGAAGGAATTTTTATTTCTTTCAATTACATATGTTCCCAATATTTCAGTTGCCCCTACCTTCTTTCCAATGAAGGGCCAAAAGTCATAGTTTTCTTATGTTGCTTTTCATGCAGTCAACATTACAGTTAATGTCCTTTGTCTAAATTACTTATCATTATCCCCTAAGTCTTTGTTGTTGTTGCATTGTATTTTTCCATTCTCTTGAATATCTAATGCATTGATATTATTTTCTGAGACTCTCATTATTCCCAGTAATCTACCTAGAGTAAACAATGTACATTCTGTTATTTTCTAAATTGTTTTTAAACTATTTTTAAGGAAGTTCGAATAATTAGATGACTGCAGTACATGATTGTAAATGTCTTTTTTGATTATTCAGGGGAAAAAAAAATCAGTTAAATATAGTGCCCACAGAATAGTGGATATTAAATTATTTCAAAGACCATATAATTTTAATTCTAAGAAAACAAGTGAAATGTACATATTTAAATAGACAAACCAAAAAGCCAAGATTTATCTTACTTAGAGACATGTCATATTTCAGACATAAAACTTAGAGAAAATAGAATTTTGATAATGTAAATTTTACATTTCTATTCTCTTTGTTATTCTATTTTGTTGCATTTCTTTTAGAGTAGAAATAGCCAACCCAGGATAGTATTTACAATAAGTTATTCTTTGTGAAAGGAATTTTTGTGGTTTCTGTTTTGGCTTTTTCTTAGCTCCAAAAAACAAAATGAAAAAAAAATGATAGAAATTAAAAGTCCGAGTGGACATATCATTTGAATTTAAAAATCAGCATGTATTAAGAAGATAACGCTCCTTTAATACTTATTAAATACAAATGTGTCAAGTGTAATGTCTGGGGGCGGTGCCTGTGGCTCAACGAGTAGGGCGCCGGCCCCACATGCCAGAGATGGTGGGTTCAAACCCAGGCCCAGGCCAAAAACTGCAAAAAAAAAAAAAAAAGTGTAATGTCTGCTATTTTTACATGGCCTTAAAATTTAGACCACAAGACTATTAACCAATTGTTGCCCAAGTTGAAAAGGGAAAAGTAGGGGAGAACTTATAATCATAAACAAGGGAGAAGTTTTATAAAAGGTGATTTGTAATTCTCTAACTTGAAATTGTGTCTAAAATCTAAAGCTTACCACTCCATTCCTTTTGAAAAGTTCACGGGAACTTATGCATGAAAAATTACTGGTTCATGTATAAATATAAATATAAATATAAATATAAATATAAATATAAATATAAATATAAATATAAATATAAATATAAATATAAATATAAATACAAGGGAAGGAAATGGCAAGCACCTAGAGCCTCAGCTCTTCTGGATGCTAAGGTGGGAGGATAACTTGAGCCCAGTAGTTTGAAGCTAGGTTGAGCAACATGGTGAGTTCCTGCTTCTAGGAAAAAAAAAAAGGAAAGAAAAAAATTTTTAATTAAATTACAGATTGCATTAAAGAGGAAAATGTATTGGAAAAAATATTTTCAACTATAGTTACAAGTACTACAAAAAAAGTATTAGATTTGATTTTACTAAACATGTAAAATGTTCGGGCTCCTAAAACATGATAGTCGGGGTCCTATATCGTCTCAGATGTGTTCTCTGAATGCTGGCAAAAGTTATGCGCTGGCTCACCCAGACTACAATCCCACAACTAAAATGTGAAGGCAATCAAAGACAACTAGAATAAATTTAAGGAGGGAAAGGGGGCAAATTATACATGTTACAAAATCACAGTGTCTCCCATGTAGAGCCAGCATCTTAACAACAGCTTGTCTTTCAGAACTGTAGGTATTACCAGATTGACAATATTAATTCCCAGTGTAAGCAGGCCCACTATTAGAAGACTAATATTTCACAGAGAAGCAGTAGTTTATCTTCTGCTTAAAGTTAGTTTTTGACAAACATCATAGTAGATTGTCTTAGCATATTGACACTTATTAATACGGGTAGAGAAAGTCCTAGGACCCAGCTAGTTAGATCTTGTACCCATGTAATATTTTAAATACTCAGCTAATGTTAGAGGTAATTAGGATACTGTAATGCCTCTGGAGAAGATTTCAGAGAAACAATCTTTCTAAGCAAGCTTAAGGAGGCAGGGATCTGATTTGAACAGGGATGGTTAGGTGTTCTGAAAACAGGTCAGCCACCTGCTGTTCGAAACCCCATCAATAGGAAAACCTGAGGAACAAGTTGCCAATCACTGTCCAATCCAGTCAGCCTACTGGTGAAGAGCTGGCCCCAAGCCAAAAACCTTTAAAGTCACATTCACCCTATTTCCAATAAAATTGTTTTGCTCTTAATATTGGCAGTCTAAATTACCATGGCAAGCCTAACATATAAATAATTATGACAACCACTTCTGCAAACTCCACACACAGCATTATCATCCTGGCATTCGGAGTCACTATGACTATAACCTCTTGCTTCTGTCTGTAAAATTACCATTCTTGGGGAAATTGCCAAATCTCTGGTTAGATTTAAACAATGAGAAATAAAATACAGAAGCTGAAAGCAATCAATGAGCTGTCACCCTGAGCAGAGCACCATGGCGTCACAGCTCACAGCAACCTCAAACTCTTGGGCTCAAGCAATTCTCTTGCCTCAGCCTCCCAAAGTAGCTGGGACTACAGGCACCCACCACAAGGCCCAGCTATTTTTTTTGTTGCAATTCTCATTGTTGTTTTAGCAAGCTAAGGCCAGGCTCAAACCTGCCAGCCTCAGTGTATATGGCCAGCACCCTACCCACTGAGGTAGGGGCGTGGCCCTATTATTCCTATTATTTTAAGTGAAAACCACACAAGCACACATTCTCCAGCAATTTCTTTTTACTTCATGGAAAATGATACTAAGTGAAGTTATGGCAAGGAAATGTCTATGTTTCTGACATAGACCTATATAAAACGCCAGCTCTGTGATTTAATGGTTTCATTTAAAGCATTCATAAGTTATTTAACCGAGATTGCAACTAAAATGCAGAGTTGCTAAGGAGATTGCTAAAAACCCAGCCTACATGTTTGCCTATGAGAAACATGATGAAGGTTCAATCTGATGAAGGTATAGATTCATACATTATCTTCCTGCATCAGCAAATGGTAAGAGAAATGAATTTTAAAAGGTTAGAAAAGGGTAAGCGTGAAAAAGAGATAAGTTAATAAAGGCGAAAGGAAAACCCAAAAGGGCAATTAGTGGTTCATTCCCACAACGGGGAGAGAAAATAGACAAGGAGGAGAAATCCTCATAAAAGTGAGAAGTAAACAAATCAGAGGGTGGTAAAGGCTGTATTTACTGTACCACTATCACTGGCAATCAAAAAAATATTGCCCATGCCACCAACACAGACATATGTGTGGCAAAAATCCTTAAAACATTTTGTATTTTACATGGGTCATTCTAATCTTCAAACTCCAACACATTATTTTCAAAAAAAGAAGGGCAATCTTATAAAGTTCAAGAACAAGTGATTAGCTTTTATTTATATTAGCATAATTCCCTTTTCCTCCCCAAATATACATCTTTTTGCCAGACACACTAAAGCTCGTTTTCAGACTTATTAAATCTCTTTCCTTGCTAATGTACTCACTTCCTACAATTTGCACTACATTACCCCAAATTTGTCCTCACTCCGCAGAAGTGCTTCATGAAGACTGTCATTGTTTGCCAAGAAATTAACTCTCAAGAACAGGCAGAGGTTCCTATACAAGTGCTAATGAGCACTTGGCTCCCACACCGCCATCTCACCAACCTCGCCAATCTCACCATGCCACTGAGCTCTCACACAACAGTGTTAATAAGTATTTAACACCTTTGGGGAGACCTCCTGTGTTGGGGACAAAGCACCCAAAGGAGAACATTTTAATCCTTAATCCCAGCAGTTCTCAAACTTTGGTATGTTTGGCACGTCTCAGAACGAGCCAGAGCACTTTCCAAAAGAAAGATGGTAGGGCCCCTTTAGCAAAGATCCTGACGCCCAGGGAGCCAGCTCTTTGTGCTATGGAGTCCCGGAAATCTGCAGTTTTGTGTCTGTCCTTACCTGTGATTAGAATGCAGAGAATTCATAGGTAAGATTTGCTCTGGACTGTCCCTGTTTTTACTTACTATCCTAGCATGACTATTAGAATCATCTCCTTTCATTCCCAAATTATCCAGATTCAGGAAGAGAATACATAGTCACCCACATTGGATCGAACTCTATAGACTTACCTAGGTGGAGCATATTTTGCCCTGCCCTATTCTGGACTGTCTTTAAGGGCAGGATATGATGGTCCCTAGATCACATCATACTTGTGCTGTTGATTTCACTAGTATTTCTGAATGCTTTTTATCCACCAGATGTGGATCTAGGCCTTAGGACAGAGTAGTAAACGAGAGTTGGGAGAAGTTGGATAATGAACAGGGTAGCTCAGATGCACAAAGATAATGGCAGGTAGGAAATTCTGTGGCAAAACTGAGACAGGAATGGAGAGAGAGAATCCCTGTGGGTTTGAAGCAAAAGAGATGGGGTGGTCAGGGAAGGCCTGCCCAATGACGTGAGCTCCAGAGAAAGGAGCTTGAGTCACGAGAGCTTGATCCACATAAGGAACGAAACACACCCGTGTGGTTTAGGGATGGAAGGGGAGAAGGACAGGTTAGAAAAGCATCATCATCATGACGGCAACAGTCCCTGGGCCAGGCCCAACTGTAAAGACACTATCAACACTGATTCCTTTAATGTTTACAGTGACGCTGTGAAGTAAGTACCACGATTCCCACTTCACAGATGAAGAAATAGACACTTAAAGACTTAAGGAACTTGACCAAAGAGCCACAGGCAGGCCAAGCAGGCTGACTCATGCCTATAATCCTAGCACTTAGGGAGGTGGGTGGATTACCTGAGCTCAGGAGTTAGAGACCAGCCTGAGCAAGAACAATACCCATCTCTACTAAAAATAGAAAAAACAAGCTGGGCATCTTGGCGGGTGCCTGTAGTCCCAGCTACTAAGGAGGCTGAGGCAAGAGGATTGCTTGAGCCCAGGAATTTGAGGTTACTGTGAACTATGGTGATGCCAGGGCATTCTACCCAGGGTGATAGAGTAAGACTCTGACTCAAAAAAAAGAAAAAGGAAAAGAAACCCACAGTTTGGTGGCTCACACCTGTAATCCTCTAAGCACTCTGGGAGGCTGAGGTGGGCCCATTGTTTGAGCTTAGGAGTTCAAGACCAGCCTGAGCAAGAGGGAGACCTCGCCTCTGAAAATAACCGGGTGTTGTGGCAGACATCTGTAATCCCAGCTACTGGGGAGGATGAGGCAACAGGATCTCCCGAGTCCAAGACTTTGAGGTTACTGTGAGCTATGGTGCTACCATACTTTACAGAGAGCCACAAAGTGAGACTCTGTCTCAAAAAGAAAGAAAGAAAGAAAGAAAGAAAGAAAGAAAGAAAGAAAGAAAGAAAGAAAGAAAGAAAGAAAGAAAGAAAATTAAATAAACAAATCATCTCTCAATGGTAATAATAGTGACAAAAATTACAAGTAATGGATGGCAGCTAACTTGAAATGAATGCTTGCTGTCATGCCACTTTAAGTATATTTTAGGAATAATCTCATTGTACCCTCTCAAAGCCCTCCGAGATAGGCACTGGTATTTTCCCTATTTTGCTTACGAGAAAAACTGAGACACAAAAAGAGGTTTATAACTTGCACTTAGTCGCAAGGCAGCAAATGTTAGTCCAGAGACACACCCCAAAAAGCCTTGCAAACCGCCACAGATCATATTGAATTCGATAACTTTGGCCTCTCTCTATGTACATTTTTTAACGTTCAAATAAAGAGTCCAGATGATTTGGCCTTAATTTTTCATCTTTAATATATCTTTAAAGTGGACTTTCAGTATGTGCTTTGTAGTCTTTTGTAGAGCACTCAAGATTTTTTTTCCCAACATCTAAATTCTTCTTTGCATCAGAGCTATCACACTTTCTGGGCTTCCCTGCTCTGCTGGGGCACATTTCCACCTTTCTATGCTATGACCACTCACTCTGATTTTGCTTTCATTTTCCCATGTCATCACCTATGATTTGTGTCTCTTCCTTTTTATTTATAAAGACCAGATTTTATGATGCTATGGTATAAATTAAGCACTTATTTTCTGCAAAGGGCATGGCAGGCCTGGCTCTGAAGTCTCTTACCTACAGAGCAGTGGACGGACACATAACTGTGTATCTCTAATAAGAGGCATTGATGCACAGAACGCCTCTGGACTTCCGCGCACTCCCTCAGTTCACAGCCTCAGCCCCACACTCTCGTGCCATCCTGCCTGGTTCTCTCCATACAAAACCCACTTTGAGTTTTTATTTTGTACTTGCCTTTCTGTGTAAAGTTTTGCTTTAATCATTACAAAGTAAACATTTGCATGATATCCCGGAGCAAGAAGAGCCACTGCAGTAAACCCACTCCCCGCGAAGGAAGAGCTGTAGAAATTGTTGGAAAGCAAAATGAATAGAGTTGGTTGATGTGTGGTAATTCCAGTTTTTTGGTGGATCTGATGATTTTCTAAAGTCATTTGCCCAGGAAAAGTACCCCGTTTATCTTCAGCGTCCTCATTATCACTTCACAAATAATAAAAATTATGAATCACCGAGAGGTTAAGGGACTCACTCGAAGTTGTATAAATCAAATGGTAGTGTTAGAAACAAGGAACTGGAGTCGACGATCAGGACCCCACCTGCATAGACAAAGAGATGCCGGGCTGTGTGGAACCCTGGGAGGAAGCACCCCCAGAGGACAGCTCCTCACAGCAAAGCAGAGAACGCACCATGCTTGATCTCATCAAAACCTAGCAAGTGCGCTGGAGAAATCATCCAGCTTTAATTTTTCGAAAACCATTAGTTGTCAAATTAGATGGAAGATGAAAAGGAAAAAATTGCCTTTTGCTGAGACCCACTGCTAAATTTGGTCAATTTTGTTGTTTATCAGTGAATAAAGTCCTTGAACTTACCATTTGACAAATCTGGAGGAAAAAAAAAAACACACACACACTTGCCGCAATCAGGTGAAGTAGGTCATTAATGGTTCTGAACAGATACGCAGGATTGCCTCATCCTGAGTCAATTAAGCCTTAGAAGAAAGTGTGTTTAAAATCTCTGAGGATTGACTATCATGGAACAGGTGGTCTTTCTACAATTGGCATTGTTCAGATAATTCTGAATTGCTCAGTGCATTCCTGTTTTTTCCTAACAAGTCACTCATGAATTCAGAGGTCTTCCTTTTTTATATTTCAATTCCAGCTCAACAAGAAATCACCCAAAGAAAGCCAGAGATTTTACAAAGCAAAAGTAGAAGCAATAATAATAATAATAATAATTTGCATTGTAGCATTTCACACCAACAAGCTTAGACAAAAAATGAAACACATTAGTGAATGTGAAAAAATAAATCAAATAAATGCAACACTTCAGTGACTTTCCAAGCTGAATCTCTGCACCACTTTAACCCTGTCAGGTCAGTCTAATGTGACTTGCCTCTCAAAGTGGAAAAGCAAAGCATATATAAATTACTAAGGCCAAAAATTCTTGGGAGGAAAAACTTCTGTTTAAAAAAAAAAAAAAAAAAAAAAATTAGGTAGACTGAGTTCAATTCACCACCCACATTTCTATTTTAATTTCCTCCAGAAATCTCTCATTGGCCATCCGTCCAAGTGATACACGCATTCACACTCACAGAAGATTATACAAGGTGGGTTTTAAGTGCCCTGCACTTCCCTTACCCTAGCAGATGTCATATGTTACTGGCATTGCTTGTGTAATGTATGGTCTCTCTATCTACCAAAGTGCATTCATCCTGGAAAAATGAACTAGCAAACAAAATGGCTTAAACAATAAGGATATTTGTTACCTACTTAACGTGAAGATTGGAGAGGGGGTGAATTAACATTGTCATCAAAGGATCAGCGTCTTGTCATTCCCAGCTACTCAGGGTAACAAGATGGCTGTAGTATCTTTTTAGACTGACCTAGAGTAGAACCCTGATTAAGTCACAAGTGTCCTGGTTTGTCTGAGAAAGTTTCCTTTTATGTCTATGTGGCTATAACTATTTCCAGTATCTTCCCTTTCATGCTCAAAAGCATTTCTATTTGAAGGAGAAATTATATACCCACTATATTGATGCCCTGGAGTAAGTTTCTTCAATTCATTGTGCTCTCGTTTTCTTTATAAATGAAGACAACACCTTTTGAATGAGGCACATGTGAGAATGAAGTGGGATATTTTATGTAGAATGCCCAACATTTATTTAATACTAAATAGATGACAGCTTTTTAGATAAGTTTCCTTGATGCCAAGAATGAAATGTAAGGTGGAATTTGGTTGATTAGAGTAAACCATTATGATTATTTGGGTACAAGAAATGAAGGAGTAAAAGAGGAAAAGAAACCAAGGGCAGCTGGCATTGAAGCATTTAGAGACAAATTGTAGATGGGACTGAAGGAGAAGAGTGAAAAGAAAACTCCTTGATTGTGAGCCCAATGGATTAAAAAGTAGTGATCTTACTGAACAACCCATAAAACAGACTTTAAGGGAGTAAAGGAGGAGGAACAGAAGAGACCTTCAATTCTATTTCAGACCTGTCAATTTGACCAGGCTTGCATTAAAAAATATACCACCAGGTGCTCACGCCTGTAATCCCAGAACTCTGGGAGGTCAAGGCAGGTGAATTGTTTGAATTCTGGGAGTTTGAGACTAGCCAGAGCAAGAGTGAGACCAGGCCTCTAAAAATAGCTGGGCGTTGTGGCAGACACCTGTAGTCCCAGATACTTGGGAGGCTGAGGCAAGAGAATCACTGGAGTCCAAGAGTTTGAGGTTGCTGTGAGCAAGCTACACTCTACAGAGGGCAACCAAGCGAGTCTTTGTCTAAAACAAAAATTTTTTAAAAAGTAAGAAAGAAAGAAAAGAAATGGACATCTCTTCTAGGAACTGAAAATGGAGCTTAGAAATCAGGATGAAGCCTGAGGCTGAAGAGAGAATTTTAAGCTACAGAAAAATTGTCAAGGCAGAGAGCATAGAGAAAGAAGACAAACCAGGTAGGTGTCTCATGCCTGTAATCCTAGGACTCTAGGAGGCCAAGGCCAGTAGATTGCTGGAGCTCATGAACTCCGGACCAGCCTGAGCAGAGCTAAAAATAGAAAAACTAGCCAGGTGTGGTGCTGCACTTCTGTAGTCCTACCTACTCAGGAGGTAAAGGCAAAAGGATCACTTGAGTCAGAGGTTGCTGTGAGCTATGATGATGCCGTGCTATGACACGCTACCTAAGGGGACAAAGGGAGACTCTGACTTAAAAAAATAAGAAGGAGAGAGAGAAGACGAATAAGTCAAAGATGGAATCTGGGGGCAGGGGGCACTGTTTTTAAAATTCAGAGTTAAAGCATAGTGTGAAGCTACAAATTAACAAAATATTTCCAAGTATCTGCTCTTGGAAAAAAAAAAAAAAGAAGTTGGTTCAGTATTCAGAAAACTGTGTAATCTGAATTCCTGGGTTCATTACTCCTACAACTTCATTTCTCATATTGCTTCATCATACAGTGGGTGTATCAAATCCGTAATAAACGCTGGAAAATAACTCAATCCTTAACACATGTGTGAGGAATGTCTGTATCCTATTATGATATGTCATTCTATTGGAGTTTTTCTGTCCCCTCGTGTTGCTGTTGTCACCACTATCACATATCTATTCCAGAAGCACATGCAGAGTTATTCCTCACAACAGTCCAAGCAACATGCTCCCTAAAAAATGGGAAAAATGAATTTCCCCATCAACACTGCCTGAGCCTTTTAGACTCTCAAATAAAGGTTGTTTTGTTTTCCCTAGAAAAGATACTAGATATTTTTCTTACCTTCATCAAAATATATATCTCAATATTAAATTAATAATTTTAAGCAGAATACAATACTAAGTTTTGCTTTACTATTATTTAATCCTCAATTTTTATTATTTGTATGCTTTGAAAGGAATCATGTTTAATTTTTGAAATGTTCCCTCTAATTTGTAATAAACTATTTGCTAATATATCTTTTTTGTATTCACAAAAATCTGGGTTTTTTTTTAAAAGATTTTAGTAGTTGTACTCCAATTCGTCATACAATCTAGCCACATATCCTAAAATATCTAAACTAGCCACATATCCTAAAATATCTAAACTTTGACATCCTTCTGGAATAACCACTGATCATAACAGACTGCATGAAATAATCCCTTTCTGTATCCTACAGTTTATCTTTCTGTTCCATGGAATATTCCAAAATGCTGCCTCCTCTGTTCTGTGGTGCCTGTAGTACTGACATCTTTCACTAATTTTATGATCTCAACTTAACTTTGCAGTGCTTTGCAAAAGGAAAAAAAAAATTAATTAAAGTGCATCAACAGCAACGCAAATGCCTTGGAGAATACATTTCTGCAGTTTCTAGATTGTGGCCCTATTACATCATCAGTCAGAAAGATCTTTTGCAGTAGAACAGTAGGCATGTATACAGACAAAAACAAAACAAAAACCAAATAAAACAAAAAAGACAAAATAAGCTGGTGATCCAGGAACACCCAAGCAAGATAAGTGAAATTTCCAATCCCCAAAAGATCACAACAGCCTCAAACTCGGGTGCAGACATAAATACCCCATTCTACGTTGCTATTAAAAAGGCTGGGTCCATTCCCAGGCTAGCAGATAAGACATTCTCAAGGCAACTTACCACTTATCTTTCCAAATTTCAGCCTCAAGAAAGTAGCGACAAATTTAGATTATACGAAGCAGATACAGGCAAATGATCGACAAGCAAGAAGAAACAGCATCTTCCCAGTTCAAACTGTGTACTCCAGATATTTGTACTGATTTGTGAAAGAGCTAGACTGCCACGGCATCAAAATTATCAGCATTTATTTATTTTAGTTAATAAATCAAGTTCCCTAGAGCTACTGTACACCCTGTGATATTACAAATCTGTTAGGTGGCAACAAATTGATCAAATGTTGTTTGCTTCCAAAATTTCCCTGGGGAAATGACCAATTTGTGGCAGTTACCCTTTTCAATTTAAAATGGGAAACTTAGTAAATGTAGAATATAAATGTCTTAACACAATAACTAAGAAAATGCCAGGAAGGCTATGTTAACCAGTGTGATGAAAAATGTGTCAAACGGTCTATAAAATCAGTATATGGTGCCCCATGATTGCATTAATGTACATAGCTATGATTTAATAAAAAATAAATAAATAAATAAATAAAAATATGCAAATATAAATAAATTAGTTTTTAAAAATGCAGAAGTAAAACAGTAAGTTTTTGGTTTGTTTGTTTTTTTGGTTTTTTTGAAGTAGAGTCTTACTGTGTCTCCCTCGGTAGAATCCTGTGACATCACAGCTCACAGCAACCTCAAACTCTTGGGCTTAAGTGATTCTCATGCCTCCACCTCCCACATAACTGGGACTACATATATCCACCACAATACCTGGCTATTTTTTGTTGCAGTTGTTGTTGTTTACTTCGCCTGGGCTGAATTCAAACCCTCCAGCCTGGGTGTTTGTGGGCAGCCCCCTAACCACTGAACTACGGGAGCCAAGCCCAGTAAGTTATTTTTTAAGGCAAAATGTTATAAACTCAGTCACACTGTTTGACAGATCAGTAAATTGAGCACAGTTAGCATTAAAGATGGCACATTTCAAAAACAGCTAGAAGAGAATAACTGGAAAGTTCCTAACACAAAGAAAAATCAAATATTACAGGTGATATTTATACCAGCTACCCTTATTTGATTATACAAATGTATTAAATTATCACACGTATCTTGAAAAATGTACCTCTAACTCAGGAAAACATAAAAACAAAAACAAAATCTCAAAATGAGTTAAAATAAAATACAATATTGGTTTTCTAGGGTACTGAAGAGCATTTTGCTTTCTATATGACATACAGAAAAATAAAATAATAACAACTGTAGATTTTTTTATTATCATTAAATCATAACTGTGTACATGAATGCGATCATGGGGCATCATACACTGGTTTTATAAACAGTTTGACACATTTTCATCACAATGGTTAACATAGCCTTCCTGGCATTTTCTTAGTTATTGTGTTAAGACATTTATATTCTACATTTACTAAGTTTCACATGTACCCTTGTAAGATGCACCACAGGTGTAATCTCACCAATCACTCTCCCTCCACCATCCTCCCCCTCAAATTATATCCTACTAATTTATAGTTTGGGGATAATTTACTGTAAGCGAGATTATGTTTTCATGGTTCTACCCGCTGTATGTGTACCGTCCTTATACAAACCCTATCTACATACACTCTCGGGCACACATCTTGGTCCTTCTGGATTTTAAGATGCTCCGCTCATGTATGTCTGTCTGTCATGCCATTTATTTCAGCCTCACATCCACAACTATCAATGAGCCTAAAGTCCAACGGCCTCCTTTCTCTCAAGTAAGAGTCTGCTAAAATAGTATCTATTCATAGCATGCCTACTACAACTTTATTCCAAGCTCTGAAGAATAGAATAGGTTTTCTGTGAATTATTTGGTCTTGCCTTCCTAAAGAAATGTAGTCTACGGTTGGCACCTATGGCTCAAGGAGTAGGGCGCTGGCCCCATATACTGGGGGTGGCAGGGTCAAACTGGGCCCCAGTCAAAACTGCAAAAAAAAAAAAAAGAAGAAGAAGAAGAAGAAAGAAAGAAATGCAGTCTACAATCAGGACTTCAATTTCATAGTTTTCATTGAGAGTTTTTTATTCAAAGGCAGCACAGGTGCAATAAAGTTGTGAAAGGCACACATTTACTTCTGAACCCATGTTTACAGTCATCAGTAATGTATGTATTTCCACAAATAAAAATTGGGTAAAACTACAAGACTTTGATCTGGTCCTAAATTACTCTTGTTGATGTAGAGTCAGTTCATTTTCATGAGCCTAATTTTCTTCACCTGCGAAGCTAAGTGAAATTTAGATCACCGTGAGAGACAAGGGTTTCTTCTACTGTATTCTACTCTCAAAGTTGTCCAAATGAGGCGAAATCTTCTGGACTGTCATATTTAATTTTAGCTGGCCTTCGCTGCTTACATTTCCTCCACGATATCTCCAAATTTAGGTGGGCCCCTTCAGAAAACCCACTTATTCTTTTTGGCAATGTTAATTTTATAAACTTCTCTAAATGGCCGTTCCAATATAACAAAATAAAATAATAAAAGTTTATAATCCTCTCTGTGGATGCAAAAAAAACATTGTGCCAGAACAATTCTATCTATGACATCAATGTGTGCTTTTAACTCTTGACACTACAGAAAATTGGGAAGATACTTGTTTTCTTAGAACTAAAAGTAACGGAGTGTTCTTTCAGAGACTACACAGAAGAGTTTTAGCCCACAGATTTGTCATGACTGGGAAAGGTGGTGAACTCTCCATCTGAAAAACAAACTGGCAGCTAACGAAAGACTTCCTGTTCCTAGGAACCTGGTTGTTCTGGCTACGTCCTTGGTTTTGCAATAGAGCTTTTCAGCACAGCTTGGCACAACACGTCAGCTCCACCTACAAAGTGTGCCGTGGAAGATAAATATTAATATCACTATAGCCAAAATGAGTAAGCTGTTCTTAGTAGTTTCTCTTTTTATTTCATAGTTGTGTCACACCAAAAAACATAAGATATGCAAAGCTGATTAGGGTAAGAAAATAATAAAGATGGGCATTTTACAAAAAACATAAACATATAAAACATATTCCCAGGCAGCTATAATGTAATATTAGGTTTTTAAATAAATACTAGAATATAAGTCATGGGACTCAACCAATAGCTACAATCAAGATCTCTTAGTAGAAGTTTAATAAATTGTAGAATATCTAGAATTTGAAATAGGATACCAGAATTAGAGGCAGTACCATATCATATACACTGTATTCCTTAGCACTTAATTTGTCATTTGATACTTTGGTTAAATAACAACTTTTTCAAGACTATCTCATGATAGGTATCTTTACCCTTATGTAAGTGAACAATCTATTAAAAAGGTTTTAAACTATAAATCTGGATATGTGCATATATGTATATTTGGGAGGTATACATAGATAAATATGTAAAGCCGATATTGTTAAAAAAAACTTGATTGATTATTTTAATTTGTGTTTATACTTGATAACATAAGATAATGCAAACATTTTATTCTTTTCTTTTTTTTTTTCTTTTCTTTCTTTTTTTTTTTTTTGAGACAGAGTCTCACTATGTTACCCTCGGTAGAGTATCGTGGCATCACAGCTCACAGCAACCTCAAACTCTTGGGCTTAAGTGATTCTCTTGCCTCAGCCTCCCAAGTAGCTGGGACTACAGGTGCCCACCGCAATGCCCAGCTATTTTTTTTTTCTTTTTTGGTTGTAGTTGTCATTGGTGCTTGGCAGGCCCCGGCTGGGTTCGAACCCACCAGCCTGGGTGTATGTGGCTGGGGCCCTAGCTGCTAAGCTACAAGTGCCGAAGCAACATTTTATTCTTATACCTTAGTTGGTTAAAGCACATGCTCATATTTTCAATATACAAGTTTGTTGATATTTAAAACAGCAAATTATTACAGAGAAAGTTTTCCTTTGGGAAAGAAGTTAAAATTACTTCCCCATCCTCATCTTTAAACATAACAGGACAATAAAGCTTTCCTGAAAAATTATTTCAGTCCACCTATGAATCAAATATGTGCATTTTTTACAATCTGATCAAGGACAGATTAAAGTCCATGCATACTTAGCAAGCTTTATTTTCTTCCATCACCCTTCATTCCAATGACTGTACTGTGATTTTACCTTAAAATCTTCATGAGAGACAATGAGAGGATGTCTGAGCTAAAAAAGGTATAGTAAGCTGTTATAAGCAGAGTGGTTTTTTAAACTATAGGAAAAAATGCTTTTAAGGGGTTTTTTGTTATTAAGCTACCTGTGTTAATAACCAAATAATGGCTCTATTCATTTGTTTAAGTATATAACAGTAATAATATAGGGAAAATAGTCCAAATCTTTGATTTTAACTATGCACCAAAATGTCCTAAAACATTGGGGGCTACATTTATTGTGTTCAGGAAACTGCATTCACGACTAATTCTGAGAATAAAAATAATTTTTAGTTTAGAGAACCATACTACAAACAGTTTAACCTTGTATGAAAGGATAGTTTTAGGAGGATCAATTCACAGTATTTAATTGATGGGAATAGAAAAAAAAAATTTAAACATAGTATAATTCTAGGAATTAGGGGATGTATTTAAGATAATATATCTTAATATTTAAAGTGGTGGTCAAAATGTAGGATATAAAATCTTCGGAGTTTATGAGGATTGGTAGAGATTTACATAAAAATTTAAAGGAGTTGGGGGTAAATAGGAAAATGTATTCAGAGAACCTTGGGGGACAGTTAAAGGCTATCAAAGAAAATATTTTACCTTACAGACTCAAAATAAACCGTTGCCACTAGGCAGGTCTTATAAAATCCTACGTGTTTATTAAATGTGAACCATTTTTACATTTTAATTCATCCTGTAGAGGAGGCACGTATTACACAGCCTTGTATCCACCTTGCACAGCTCAGGCTCCCTATCAGGTGCTACTCAAAAATGCCTTTAACTTCAGCGGGTTAAGATTCATAAATTAGCACTGACAAAATTTACATACTCATCTGACATTGTTTATGGCCCTCATCTTCTCTGTCTGTATCTACTCTAATTCTGCTCACCCTTCCATCTGATTTTATATTTGTAGTTGTGGGATATCTTTGGGGGTGGACTCTTTATGTATATACCCAGGAGATTTTCTGTGTATGTGTGTGTAGAAAAATGCTCTCTGGAAAAGGCAGAGCAGAGTTAATTGCAGGATTCAAAACTCATTACTCAAGGCATCTTGACTATTTTCACTGAAAGATTTGTGGGCTGATAAATAACTTTCCCGAAGAAAAACCTCCATTCAGGAACTCACTGCAGAAGCATTTTACCTCTGCCAGCCCTTTTACCCCATTTCTATCTCTGCTTATAAAACACTGGCTGCCTTGGGCTCCATGAATAAATAAATATACATAAACCCTCTGGAGAAATGTCTCTGTGCACCTTAGCCAGTGTCCTGTGGAGTTCTTAAAGCTGGAAGGTATCAACTAAATGAATAGCAATGCATCTATATTTTTTAAAGAAAATATTGCTAACAATCTACAAGGACTCCCAGGTTTCTGTTCTAATGATAAATTCATTCAGCCCTTAGCTTCTGTAAATATCATAGCCCATATACTTTCTTCCAAAATTAACTTCATAGAGGGCCAGTATATTGTGAATTTTGCCAACAAGAGATAATATTTCAGAAGGATCTAAAGAGCCACGTGTGTGTTATTCAATTATTCTATTGCACAACTGAAGGTTTGGAGGTTACACAGTTTTGTTTTTTTCAAGAACTTGACCCAAATGTAGGACGGCTGATCCTGAGAACAACTCCAGTCTTAGCCAGATGAAAGGAAATGGAAATACATTCTTTGGTTCTGAATGGGGAATCCGTCTGTGAGTAGAACATCATAAATAATTGTAAGCTGAGTGACCAGCAGAGTGATCCTCACCAAACTCCTAAAACAGGGCACTCCCGTGGTTGCAACCCCTCGGTTCTTTGCTGCCTACTCAGGAAGTTACATCTGAGATTAATTTAATTTCATTTTCAATTGAAAAATTAATCTAATTCTCCGTTTAGGAATAGTGAGGGGCTTCACATTCACTCATTAATTCCCAAACTTCGAGAATCCGTTTGATCGCGACGATTTATCACTATTGAAGCACAGACGACCCTCATTCTCCAGTATTTTTCGTCTTCTCCTCTGCTCGAGGCTCCCTTGATAGTACCGGAAGCTTTTCCAAGCAATTCCCAGGATATCTCAAGTTTTTGCCTGAAGTGCAAAAGCTTTCAAGGAATCACAGCTACAAAACTTGGCAAAGGAACTTTGTTTCGAGCGGGAGCGGGCGGAGGGAACCCCTGTGTGTCCCTTTTCCCTCTCTCAACCCTTTTTCTAAAATCTTGACATCCACCGGGTGGAAAAGTAGGTTAATTGGGCAGGAGTCTCTGGCTGGGCCCGGGCGGCAGCGCTCAGGTGGCTGCGAGCCCCGCGGCCTGCCCAGCGCCAAGTGATGGAAGCGGGAGGGAGGCCGCGCGGGCGGGCCGGCCCCACACAATGGAGCGATTATTTGTCTAAAGTTCCATCCTCTGCGGAGCTCCTTGCATAATTCAAGCGTAATTAGGCCGACGGTGTTCCCTTTAAAGGCGTGACTTTCAGAGGGGAAGGGGGGTTTTATTTACTTTGAGGCTTCACTGGAGAGCAGCTCCCGGATGAGCTGGAAAATGATTACAGGCAGATTTGCACCATCTGCATGGACAGTTCAGTGAGTTTATTCTCTTGCAAGTCGAAGCCTTTCCGACTTTTCTTCCTCATCCACAACCCGGTGTCACAAACTCGCATTTGAAGATCGATGGCTGAAAAAAAAAAAAAAAATACCCGCCTAGGACTGTGCTCCTGTGCCTACTAGTCCAAATGCTGCTGAACTTTATCCCCCAGTCTCCATGCAACTACAATGATGTTCTGGTCACTGAGATTAGGTCTGAGTTATTACTTCTGCTCAGGTCGCCTTGCACTGGGTCTCAGAACCTACATCAAGTTGAAATTTCACCCTAAGAAGTCTCCAGGCAGACAGAAAGCTTGGGCGTTGAACCAAACTCAGACTAAAGCAGCTTTGAGGTAAAGGGGCCTGCTTGACCCAGTGAGGAAAAAGTTGGAGTGTTTTATTTGTTTTTCTATTTTTTATGATTATATTAGAGGAGGTGGTAGAGGGAAGGCAATCGGGGGTAGAGTTTAGAAATGGCTCTACAAGAAGAAGGTGCTTGCTTTGTTTCAGTCAGCTACAGATACAATTCCAAAGGTTTCATTCTGTGTCATCCAAAATTGTTTGTAAATACACATTCTAAGTACAAATGTGTGTGTACATATAAAGAGACTAGTATTTAGCCTAGTGCATATTATCTAACATATAATAAACATCTAATATTTGTTGCCATATATACTACCTAATAATTATATAATTTTATGTACTATTGTAATATATAAAAATAAAATAGAAACATCTCAAGGTACACAAGATAAAGTGGTATGTGATATATATCAGGTTATATGCATATATGGCTATCTATACAAATATATGTATATTTGTATATATTTATATAAATATATGAATGTGTGTTTGTGTAGTAATATTGCACTTATGGGCCTGTATTAAGCAATCCATATGAGATTTTAGGGTCTACTTGGAAGCCATATTCCACACTTTTTCACCTGTTGGAAAATTTCTGGTCTTTTACCACGGGCATAGAATTATCTTTCTTTCTTCCTCAAAAGCTAGAGTCCTACCTATCACTTCTATGGCAATACAAAGGAAGTTCTTGTTCAGACAGTGGATGCCCAAGCTCTAAGCCAGCAGATGGAATTACTGTTTTAGAGGAAGTTCCCAACAACACAGGCCACTGAAAAAATACTCAGAAGTTTTGCTTCTGCAATTCTCTGTAGGAGGTTGGTGGGGAGCTTCAGGAAGTCTTCATTCTGCTGGGTTAGGTCATCATCCTGCCCTGAGGCCATGGACCTGGTGGAACCAGGTTGCTAGAGGCATCTGTGTTTGGGGGAGTCCTGCGTGTTTGTCTTTCCCTATGGCTCTACCTGTGGATCTGGGCACCTTAGGAAATACTTGTGGCTGCAGAGATTCTAAAGGGTGTGCAAAGGGAGACCAGCATTATTTTCCTATTATTTCATATTCTTTACTGGGTTTTTAATTCTAGATTTTCTCAGGTGCTATTCTGTGCCAGGAAAAATAGGTTTTCTTGACTACACAGGGGTTTAGAGAAAGAAAATCCATTAATTTTTATTGACTTTTTGACAAGAAATTGGATGGGGAGTGGACCAGTGCTGCGCTAGGAAAACGCAAGCCCCAGCTTCCTAGGACAGGGTGGGGGAAATGCTTTTCTTTAATCTGGTTCTGTGCCCCTCCCCCACCTACCCCAGCGCTGCGAGTTTAATATTAATCCAAGTCCTGCGCTGTATTGGGAACATATTCTAATGTCTATAGAAACTTGTTGGAAAGAATTTGATGAATGTGTCTAATTGGTTTAACTCGCCATCTATTCAAGAGAAGAAAAGACCCATCATTAGACTTAATTAAGTTTTTTTTTTTTTTTTTTTTTTAGTCGCTGCCTTTAATGATCATAGAAACTTCAAGGTCCAACACTGGCTTCTGCGTCATTTTAATTACCCTGTTTAGTTGTTGGGAATGTGGCAAAGTTATCCAATATTTTCCCACATCTCTTCAAGCTCCTAGGGAAATGCCTTGAACAGAGCGGGGCTGCCTCCAACCCAGCAAGGAAGAGGGCAGCGTTTGGAAAATTGAGGTTGAGTAGTCTGGCAAGGTTTATGATCCGTTCTGTTTTTCTGCTAGGCCAATCCCGAGTGCTGGTGATTTGAAGAACCACTTCTTGAGGAACAATTTGCCATCAGATTTGTCCTCAGCAAATATTTCACCAAACTACCTCAAAATGTAACTCACCAAAAACTCAGAAACCTGCAGATAAGTGTTCTGGAAAGAGGGCTGCCGAAAAGCTTCTACACACCAGATCGTATGATGAAATTCCTGATCCCTGTGTAAGCTACCCAGGAGATTCTGCACTTACTGACAAGACAAACTGCACTTGCCACATCCCCTCCATTGCTGGCCATAGCCTGAAGCTCCCACCTTCATTCTAGTATTTTCTTTTAATTCCTATCATTTTCCTGGTGCTGGAAATAGGAAAACAGATTTTTTTTTTTTCTTGGTCCCTAGTTGGTTTGAGTTCCTCACCCAACTCCCTCCAGCAAATCTCATGCAGAAGCAAGTAGACTCCCAGAGCCACAATTAGAATGTTGTATATTCATTCATTCTTTCTGTTAATTAAACTTCTTAAAGTTTCTATTGGCTGGGTCCTCAAAGCTTTCTCCCTCGCTTTAAGCAGGAACTTAGTAGCTTCTACTACTCAGAACTTTGCCTCTCTTCACTCTTGACGTTCTCTCTGTTGTTTAAAGAGACATTTCAAACAACCCAACTTCTTGAGCATGCAAGAATAAATGGTAGGAATTTTAATTCCTTGATTAGAATCAAAGATTCTTATTCAGTCAGAATGCATTTTTTTAAGTAGCAACACCTCAAAATTTTGGTATGATTTTTATCTCCATCTTTCCAAATTTAAGAGTTTGTTAAATAAAGAGAATCAGAGAAAAGACATCACACCTAGATGAATGGTTGAAATCATTGGAGAATAAATTCTCCAGTGTCAGGCAGGGAGTTGTTGATCAAAACGAAATTTAGGAATTTCTTTTCTTGAATGGTATAACAAAGAAATTAGCTTCAAATGCCAAAAGAGGACCAGCTAACAAAATGTTCTCCAGAGCAAGGAGGCAAGTGGCTATTTGGCAGGTGTCATTGGCCACAGCTTTGTACTTGGACACAGCTCTGTTTGAAGTGGCTCAAGCTTGGCTCTTTGAGAATCTGAACTGCTGTTGACTTTGGGCTGTATGAAAGCCTGGATGACCAGTGACATGCAGATGGATCAGACCCCTAACTTGACTGCTCAGGACATAATCCTGAGATGGGTATCCCACAAACCCCTATACAATGGGAGCCACAGAGTCTGGAGGGTGTGTTTGGGGGAGAAGGGTCTGGAAGCTGTAAGAGGCTTCATCTCAGGAGCCACTCCCACACCAGCTCACCTGCAAACTACTCTATAAATTTCACCTCAGCAAGCACACTTCCAGTGAGCCCTGGCTCTGCAAGATCTCCAGACAAGTTGAAGTTTCTGCATCATTCCAATAGGGCCTGAGTCAGACAAAACCATTCTAAAACTCAATTCAGGGGCCCACTTCCCCCCCTGCCCCTTCCCTCTGTGTCCAGCATAATCTCCTCCCTTGCAAGTAATGAAGAAGTGAAGGTGGCATGGGGAGAGTGTTTGGATTTCAAAGCCATTTCATTGGGAAAAATGGAAAATGTGTTCTACCATGGAATGTTAGAAATGGCTGAATCTTTGAGCATTCCTTTAGGGCCTCTTGAGTGAGCCATCAAGACCCAGGACCACCACTCCCTACCCTATAGTCTAAGAGACACCCTCTTCCCTAATCCCCTTACATCATCAGACTTATACTCTCCAGCTTTTCTCTCAGACAGACTGCAGGAGGAAAAAAGATTCCCCTATTTTACAACACCATTCTTGTTTAATAGTTTTATTGTGATTCCGCAAGCTCATGTTATTTTGTCTTAGAAAGCTATTCTGTATTCTGTTCAACTCCATTCTGGAAAGGGAGGTTATCTTTCTGTCTCTCTCTCTCTCTCCACCTCTTGTCCCCACCCCATGCTGGAGTTTTTACACTGGTGTCCTGTGACATAAGGAAAAAAAGTGTCTGGAGGTGTTGGGCTGCTGAAAGGGAGACAGAAAAAAGAAGGCCTGGGAATAACCATGTCCCCAGCCTGCCCTAGTATGTTTTTCTGCACAGAGCTGGCACCAGGGCAGGGCCTCAGACCCCAGCCCTGGTGGGAAAATGGACAACAAGACAGCTCTAATGGCTAAAACAGAGCCTGTCAGCCATTCAGCCATGATTACAGTTCTCTTTCCATAGTACAGGGCTGCTAATGGCCAGTACAAATACTGATCTCTACCCTGGACACTGGCTCTCTCTTCTCCCTCAGCTGTGCTGGCCTCTGTGCATTTGCAAACAACTTGATTGACTTCTGAAATTTTTATCTGCTAGCAATGACTTTGGGGAAACTGAAGGAGAGGCCCACAGCCTCTGAAGGGCTGGCTGCCCACAGGCCTGTCCAAGATATCCTAGCTGATATCTTCTCTTCTTTCCAGAGGAAGCAGATAGTCTTTAGCTTTTGAACATGTATTTTTTTTTAATTTCCCAGCCATAATCAAGTGCAGCAGAAGCTGGACAGCAGGCCTACAACCTGCACAGAGGCTGTCTCTGCAGGTGGAGAAGATATTCATTTAGCTGCTGCTGTTCTATTCTTTTCAGTGCACTTCTACTGACAGACTCAAGTTTCAAAAGAGTACAAATCAGGCCAGGGCACGGTAGCCTCGTCCTGTAATCCTAAAACTTTGGCCTCAGCCTGTACTAGGCCAAGGGAGGAAGATCCCTTTAAGCCAGGAATTTCAGGCCAGCCTGAAGAAGAGTAAGACTATCCTGTCTCTTAAAAAAGTAGAAAAATTTCCCAGGCCTGATGGCACGTGCCTGTAGTCCCAATTACTTGGAAGGCTGAGGCAGAAGGAGTGCTTGAGCCAGGAGTCTGAGGTTGCTGTGAGCCCTGATGACACTGCACTCTAGCCCCACGGAATAGAGGGAGACCCTGTCTCAAAAAAAATAAATACATAAATAAACAACAAATCACTACGTCATCACCTGTAAAAGGCAAATTAATCTTTTCAATATTTAAAATAAACTTTGCACTCAAAGCCTAAGTCAGTCTCCCTTGATAGAGTGTCTAAAAAACATTTCATTTTCTTTTCTCTCTCTCTCTCTCTCTCATTTTTTTTTAGATGTGCAGATTGAAGGGCTCTCTCACATGAAGATGTTTAACTTAACCAGATCTCCTCCCCAGGATCATCTCCCTCTTCAGGTTCTCTGTTGGCAGAGCTGTGAGGAACTCAGAACTATCTGCAAAGACAACTGTTGGGGCTTCCCCAAATTTCAGGGACCCAGAGTGCTCTATGCCCCACCCAGTCCACACCAGGGGACCTGAAGACCCTCCTACCTGTCCTCACCCTAGAACTGCCACACAGAGCTTTTACTATTGTCCCAAGCTTCATTTGATAGGCAAGAAAGCTGCCTAACACTTCTTCCCTTCCCTAATTTTAGTGGATCTCATTTTTTCTAAGTGCCTCTACTGACTTGAAGGTGTTTTTCATAACCTCCTTCTGCAAGGAGGGTCAGGCTGACGTCTCCACGGAGAGGGATGGAGAAGGTGGTTGGGAAAACCAGCCCAGGCAGAGGACACTGAGCTCTGGTGCCCTCCTCCTTATCCTCTTCATGACATTGTTTGCAATGACGGTTTAGTTTAGATATGATGAGGCCAGCACCTCCCTTGAAATGGAAACAGAGCACTGAATAAAAAAGAAAAAAGTACTTTGTAGTCTGCATCGTCCATCTTTAATTCAGAGACGCATCTATACTCCGGGGAGCTCTGCCTTTGATCTCTTTGATTTTTTTACACCAGATCTGTTATGGACTAAAATTCCTAGCTTTTCCATAGAAACATCTCCATTCCTTCAGGATATTGATGTTTTCTTCTTCCTGGGGGTTATGATATGGTAAATCAGATTCAGAAAAGAAGGGACAAAGCCAGCATTCACAGGCCCGGGTGGGCTTTGCCCTCCCGCTCTCTCATATTCTTTTTTTTCTCACTCTCATACAAATATTTTCTCTCCCTCTCTCTCTCTCTCCTCCTTCCCCTGTCTTCTTCCTTCTTTCCGCCCTTTTCCTTCTCTTCCTCCTCCTTTTCTCCCTGCCTCATTTTCTCCCCCTTGTTTTGGAGCGGAGGGGACCAAAATAGGGGTTGTGGTCCTGGTATCTTCAATCCCTTTCAAGCGCCTTCAACTTCGGCGGCGGCGGCAGCAGGTTGTGTTGCCATGGAGACGGTACTGTATGGCGGCGGCGGCGGCGGCGGCTGCAGCGGTGGCAGCGGCCGCAGCTACAATCCCGCAAACAATGCCGCGCTAAGTGCAGGATTCTCGCCCTTTTCCGTGCACTTTTCCCTTCTAATGGGGCAAGTGGCCTCAAATGGGCGACGCATCTTGACACGAAAACAATTCCTACCCCTCCGTGCCCCTCCTTCGCTGCTTTTCCTTCCTCCTCCACGTCTTTGATCTATTAAAAATCGAAAGAACAAAGTCACAGGGGAAAGTTTTGTTGTGACTGACACTGCACAAAATGTGGCTCTTCAAACAGAGTGCGCTGGAAGCGAGGTCTGACAATGCTGATCCCAGATTGGTTGTAGCTACAGGTCAAACTGAACAGCTCTGTACAAGCGGACTCAAATTGTAAGCAGGCAGCAAGCCTCCGTGTCCCAAACAGGCTACGGTTTAAGACGCTGCTGGCCAGAATGCCTCCAGTCAGGCTCCAAGTGCACTCTAGGGGAGGGCTGTGACGAGGCCTTGAGGTGAGGAGCCACAGGGACCCAGAGCTAGAATATCGACTCGATCTTGAATTACCTTAAGGAGCCTGGACGTGGCGTTAGACCCTACCCAGATCTGGGCAAGCTTCAGCTTTTTCAACTGTGCGTAGCTCATAGCAGGTGATCAGCAAATAATCTCTGGTGGTAGTTGCTGCTGTTGCACTGCCAAACCTGCCGCTAGGGGGCAGGAGAGGCTGTTTACCCAGCCAGGAAGGGAGGGGTGGGGAACCTGCGGCCTTGGGGCCACAAGTGGCTTTCTGGATCTTTGAGGGCAAATTTTATAGAACAAATCCCTTTACTAAAAGGTGTGCTAGAGAGAAAGATGAAGATTTTCTTGCCTCTTTTGGTGCTTAAATAAGAACAATCTTCAAATCGGAAGGCTGCAGGTTCCCCACCCAGGAATGGCATTAATATTATCAGTATGGTCAGATATCATTTGCTCCAATACGTTGCTGGTGAGAACAACTCCGAGCCAAAACATAATTGGGCCATTGTCCCAGAACCAAGACCATGGCAATGTCTTGAACATCAAAATAATCAGAGCATTTCTTTACAAAATGGATTTAGCACCCACTACTTGTGTATAATAGCAATATTAATTGAACTGGTATGTCTGGGTCCAACATACAAACAATATATTATATGTATCTATTTTGTCCCATTCAATTTTCTATTTATTTATTTATTGAGGGGGTCTCCCTCTATCACCCAGACTACAATGCAATGGTATGATCACAGCTCACTACCACCTCCAACTCCTTGGTTCCAATGATCATTCTGACTACGCCCCCAGTTGCTAGGACTACAAGTACCCAACAACATGTCCAACTACTTTTTTACTGTAGAAATGGGGTCTTCCTGTGTTGCCCTGGCTGGTCTTGAAATCCTGGCCTCAAGCTATCCCCCTCTCTTGGCTTCCCAAAGTGCTGGGATTACAGGTGTGCCTGCCACTGAATTTTCTAGTAAATAGCAAGAAAACAAATAGATTTATATTCATTTGTCTCGATTTCAAGTTAATGAGAAAAGTGGATTTTGTACACTTCAAAAATTAAGTCATTTTTGATTCAACAAATAAGTATACAAATTTGAGAGTAATTTTTTTCTTTTTCTATATTAACATACCCTTGGTTAAAAAAAAAAGCTCCTCTTTGAAATAAAATTTTTTTAATAATATAGAGAGATTGTAAAGTGAGAGAAAGAAAAGTAAATGGGCATTTAATATCTGAACAACTGGACTCTTTTGGTAATATCAAGCCTATTCCAGCATTTCTGAAGGAGTTAGCGTGCGACAGCTCCTGGAGCATTTTAGCCTGTCTGTAAACTTTATTGGATGGAATTCACCTAACAAAATGTAATTAATGCAATTGTATATCTTCTAAGCCATTTTTAATATTATAATTATTTGTGATACAAGAAGAGAAAAAGAAAAACTTGGAAGAAAAAATTGAGGATGTAGAATTTCTGCTAGAATTTGAGAACATAGAGTTTTGCAAACTCTTGCCAAAATATCAGAATTCTAATCATTAAATCTTAACCTCCAATGGCTACCTGGAAATTTTCGCCTTGGTTGCTAAGCATAACAAAAAGTTGAAAACTTAATAAAATCAGCTGGGAGACAAATGTAGGAATGAATATTCTTGGCCCAACTAACCAGAATTTGGGATCTGGGATTTAAATTGGCAAATACATTCAAATAACCTTTTTCTAGCAACTCGAGTGCTTATGGTGTGTGTTCTCTTAATGGTTAAATGTGGCAAAGATGCACACAGGCACACACAAAAATATTCAAATTGAGGACTTTAAATTTTTCACTTATGCTTTTTTTCTTTATATATGTATTTACTTTTGCAGTTCCAAATAAATTTTTAAAAAGTATTCCCTAGACAATTGAAAAGGCAGACCGTGAACTCGTCAAAAGTTCCTGGGCCATTTTCCAGCCCTCAGTGATAATGGAAGGGAGAGGTCTGGGAGGCCTCTTCACATGCAGATGGAAAGGAAACAGGAAGTAACCATGGCAACCTCTAGGCAGGCTAGAAAAGGTGGTTTGGTCGGGCTTGAGTCCTGTCCATTTTGAATGAAGCCTAAAGATAAGGTAGATAGCAAACATTTCAGCTTACACACACACACACACACACTCCAAGGCTCAAAAGCAGAAGGTCTATCCAGATTGACTAGCACTTCCAGTGACCTAAGTTCCCCCAAATTCTAAACATTATTGGCTTCTTTAAAAATGGTCCATGAAGGCTTAGGAAAAGAGATGCCTTAGGCATAGCCTCCTTTCTTCTTCCATTTCTCTCAAAGAAAAGGTCCTAATCTTGAAGATAATTTGGTCATTTTCTAAGAAACTAAATATTCATCAGAATGAATTCATACTTTCAAAGTATGTTCTTGTTTAAGAAATTTTTAGGACAGTGGTCCATCTAGCCATTGTCAATCTCTTCTTAAGTTTCTAGGTTCTTTGTGTCTTCTAACTGTACAAATACTATCACATTATACTGCTGAAACACTGTTTTAAATTGTCTCAAAATTGTCCTCAAAGCAGCAGCCTCAGTATTACAGGGGAACTTACTAGGAATGCAAATTCACAGAAGCTGTGGGAATGGGGCACAGTGATCCCCAGCTGGGTTTTGTTTGGTTTGTTTTAACAAACTTTGGGTGGTTCTGAAGCTTGATCCAGTTAGAGAATCACTAGTTCAAAGGATCTTCTCCCTAATCCGCACTGCTGATGGAAGTGTTAGACATATAAGTTTATGTCCCTGAAGTCTGGAGACAGACCTGGAAGCCCAGAAAGGGAGAATCTGTGTAAAGCTGAGGGCTGAGAGCAGAGCAATCGGATCAGAGGCCCTTTGCCTCCCATCTGATGCTAACACAGCACTGGTACTAGGGAACAACTCTCTAGGATTCTCACTCCAGCTTCCTGATACTATGAGCCCTGGTGGGTGAAAAAAGTGCAAAGGAGGTAGCCATGTCCCCTCTTACAAAGAGCAGTCCAAAATGGGGAGGAGAGCCACCGACCTTCAGGTAGGGAAGGAAGCTGTGGAGAATGGAGGACTCAAAGGAGAAAACGCCATGAGTTGAGGTTCTCCAAAACAGACGGTGGAGCTCAAATGCCATCCAGCAAAAAGCAGGTGGAGGGGTGGCTTGTGTGTGTAACTGGGAGTAGGAATCTGGGTATGCTGGGTGAGTAGGGTGAGGCATGTGAATGTAGTAGGTGTGAGAATTGGAGGCAAGGGAAATGCCTAGAGCCATAGGATTGACCTGAAGGCATTGGGGCCAGAAGGGATGTTCTAAATGTGAGAAGGTGTGGGGGGCTTTGAAAGGGTGTGCAAGAGTGTAAGGGGGTGTTGGGATAAAGAAATAGAAGGTGGCAAGGGATATGAATGGGTGAGGGGAGCGCGGAGGGTGCAGAGGGCTGAAGGATTCTGGGAGTTTTATGCCAGTGAACAGGGGTGACAGGGAAAGAAGGGCAGAAGGGGTATGAAGAGCTAAGAAGAGGTGTAAGAGAGGGCTTATGAAGGGTTGAGGGAGTCTGAGAAGGTGAGGGGATATGGGCCCTAAAACAAAGTGGGAGAAGGTGAAGGGGAGAGGGGGCTCAGAGTGGCTCAGAGTGTCTTCAGAGCTGCAGCAGGAAGGTGGGAGGTCAAGTGAAATAGGGATCTGCAAAGTCTGATCGAAGGGTTTAGAGCCAGGAAAACCTTGATTAAGGTCCCTTGCTCCAACACCAGAGAGCTGGCTTTCAGCTCAGAGAATGAGTCCCAGCCCTAGTGACACTTTCAGTACCTGCCCAGCTCCCACTCTCTAAGGTCACCGGCTTCCAAGAGTGGGTGATTACCATAGGCACATGGCTAGCCCTTTTGTCAAACTCAAGGGCTCCTGAAACATAAGGTGAAAAGGAAGTGGGAGAACTTTCCTGTGGGCGCTGGAAAAGCGGTGAGCCCTTGGCCCTGCATCTGTCTATAATTCCCCCAGTGCTCTGTCCTCCTTCTTTAACTTAGAATTCATAGTTTTTACACAAAAGGGGATTAAAACAGGGCCTAGATATTTCAGAGACTGAGAAGGAAGGATTCTACTCATCAAGATAGTAAATCTCACTTCCTGGCTAAAGTTTGGTGGCGCCTTTTCCAAATGCCCCTTGGAATCTAATTTCTGGACAGCACTGCCCAAGCCTCTTCATTCATTTTGTCTGGAGTAGGTAATTAAGGACAGGGGATGGGCAGAATAAGCACTGGAAATCAGAGCCCAATTTATTTGGTGAGATTGTGAATCAAAATGCAGGTGAGAAGAGCTCTATTTTTCTCTGCTAAGGAAGCCTAACCTTGTCACCCACCAGGAAATGGCTGTTCTTTGAATGTGGTCTCTACAAAGGGGAGGACCTGGCTACTCGTGTGCACAAACACTGGGCTTAGAAGTGGCATATTTGGGCTGTTTCAATTCAGAGTCAGTAATAGTCATATTCTCAGGCCTCTAAACCATCTTGAAATTTTCGGTGCAAAGTAGAGTAGAATTGATAGCAAATAACTATTGAGGATTATTATAACAGAGTAATAAAACCAGTCTATATAAATTAAGGGGAAAATCTACCTTTGAGGAGAGGAAATGTGAAGGTTTAGGCTGTGCTCTGCAGTACTGTCCAGTCATAGAACCTGACTTTACTTCTTCACGTGAATTTCAAAAACACAGTAAGATGTATAAGTTTCAAAGATCATGGCAGGTGTCATGTCATTTATGCTCAAGTCAGTAAGAAAATAATTAATATATAGGTGAATATATACTATTGAATCATCTAATAGATTTCACAGTTTCCAGGTCCTGTATGCAATCATTTTACCTTTAGGCAACATCAATTTTATACGCAAATGAATTTTCAGCAGAGAAGCAGCAAACACTCAAACTTCATAAGAATAAATCAGTTAATTAATTTTTCAAATATAAACATGGACTAATATTTTCACACCTGTTTAACTCTGAGAAAAATAACACTACTACAAATGCTTAATTATTTCCAGAAATGCTAAAAAATGTTTCCTGCTTTCTTTTCCACCAAAGGTGTGTTTTTCATTTAACAGAACAGTTTTAGCAATGGTGCCGTGTTTCATTCAGATTAACAAATTGCTAACTGTCCCTTTGAATACTTCTAGATAAAACCACCTACAGATTTTACAGCATAAATACTTCATGGTATTTTGGTACAAGTTTTGGATGTGTGTCCACAAAAGATGGAATTTACTCTCTTTTATCTTCAATTTTATTCGGTATAATTGAATAACTAAATAAATGGATGGGCTGAGAACTTGAATTGGTGAGATGTTTTATATAATATGTAGATATTTTCTAAGTTGTTTCTTTAAAGTATACATATATTTCAAACTAAGAAAATGTAGAAATTTCTTGAGTTCCTAAATTCATTTTTATAAGCATTAAACTGACTCTTACGTGTCTTGTGCTCATCATGATAGATTGTGGAATCTACGTCCCAATTCACCCATAACACTGAACAAAATTCATCCCCCACGAACACACCTACAGGGAAGCAAAGGCTAGGAACACATTGTTGCCTTGCTTTCTCCATATCACTGTAGAATATCTCAGAGACCAAAGCCCTAAAGTTCATTTTTATGTCTTGAATTCCTAGATTCTCTAAGAGATTGCAGCATGGCGGAAAGCTGGGGAGGAAACGGAGGGAAGACAGGGATGGAGTATCTGGAATCATTTTGCTTCAGCATAAAACAATTTTGAAGAAATGGTTGAGATAATTGCATAATCGATAAAATGAACAAATACCCTTTGAGAACTTAAATGTTATTTCTACGGGTAGTTGGTTGCCTTGCCAACATTTCTACACCTAGAGCCCCAAAACACAGACTACCATTCCTGTTGTTTTCCATCAGCCTTAAAGAACTGCTTTGAAGTGGTTCATATCTGCCAGATTGTTAATTAATTAGTGACGGTAAAATTACAAATCTAATCTGTTTGTCAAGAAATTCTTAAGGGAGATCACTGAAAATTGGAAGTAGTCTCCTTAATTTTCTTCTCTTTATTTGTGTTTACTCTTCTTGCAAGCCTCCCCCCTTCCCATTACAATTCTCTGCTAGGTACTTGTGCTTACATGTATTTTTTCTTTCGAACTTTAAGGTAGTTGTTTTTTTTTCTTTCTGATACTTTTGTGCCGCTCTTCAGCTTGATGTAGAACATGGCTTTTGTTAAACAAACTTCCCCCATCCAGAAACAGCCCGACTGGGAGAAGGTAAATTCTGCCCACAGATCTGGAGACAGGGCTTCCCAGGGGAAAGTGCTGCCCCACCCTCTCCTCCACCTGAAGACAGTTAACGGAAAACTGAAAAAGACCTTGCACATGCTTGGCGAAACCACACACAGAGGCTCTCCAAATCTGCATTCCCAGTCTGTGGCAAGACTAGGTCATTTCCCCTGCCAACTGCATCCCTTTGGAGTGAAAGAAGTGGATACTCCTCTCTTCCAAAGGAATGACACTCCCTCAGAGAATACTGAAAACACCTTTGTTTTTCTTAATTTGTTCTCCCTGTCTCCACAGTCCTATTTGCCCAGAATATTGAGCTCTAGACATTGGTAAGGTTTTGCCATGTTGCCCATAATAAAAGGTATGTGGAAAATTCTGAACGCAGCTGGAAACTACAGCCAAGGAAACTTCTTTCTCCCCGACCCCCCCCCCCCAATCTCAAAGTTCAGGGAAAGGCAACCTAGTTCTCTACATAATTTTAAATCTACAGTGTCAGGTTTTAAAAGAGGGTTTAAACCAATTTAGATTTTTACAAGGTGTTTTACTCCTCCTACTAAAGTATTTGATTTTATTGGAGGAATGATCAGAACCATAAAACCCAGGAATCAGGAATATTTTGCAAGTCTCAGGGGGTCTCCAGAACCCTGAGAGCTTCTCAGCTGCCTGTGGCTTCTCCAGGAACAAGAAACTCTCCCAGATCTTCAGTTTCCCATCCCAAACCTCCACATTACCAATCAATTCTTAGTATTGGTCCCTCTCAGTTTCCCTCACTCTCCCTCTCTCCCCTCATCCACATTCACACTCCAACTTTGTGAAAAAGTCATTTGTAAGGGAACTACATTCATGTGCCTGCTGATCAAACAAGACCAAGAACCTGTTGACACTCACAAACACAAAATTTCCCTCACTCTCAGTTTTGTGTCTTGTTATAGACTTGCTGAAAGGGGAACAAACAGAAATGTGTATCTCTCATCTGAATGATCTCCCATTTAACCAGCAACTAGCAATCATCCGACATTAATTTATACGGTTTGTGCAAATACCTAAGCTATTTAAAAGGCTGCTCTGGGCCGTGTGTGGCAGGGAACATCTATCTGGTGAATAGGCAGTGTCACACGGTAGCGTGCTCCCTTGTCAAGGCGGATTGTGTTTTAGGCAAACATTTGCGCAAACATAAAGGCAAAGGTCAAGGACTGTTCAGTCTCAGTATGTGCTAATTCACCTAGCGAACCAATAGGGCAAAAGTTGCATTTTATGCGCTAGCCCCTGCCAGACCCAGGCGCAGGAGTCGCTCCAGCTCCGAAGCAAAATCGCCTCCTTCAGCTGCCTTGTCAGTTTCTCCGGGCTTCCAGAGCAATACAACCGGCAAAGATATGTTTGCCAACATCTGGAAAAGCTCTGCCCGACCTCAGGGGTAGAACGTGTCTATTCCACGATTCTGGGTAAGATAAAGCTAATAATAATAAAAATAAATAAAATCTGACTCGCAGCAGTTGCTTGAAGGTTACTGTTTAAACACTTACATCGTCTGAATACCCACGCTATGCAAACCAACATTATCCAAACCACAGAACCAAATCCCCAAACCGCGGGTTAATGGCAAGAAAGTGCCTCTACGTAAGTAACTGCGTGCTTAAAACACATGTCTGTGGAAACGTGTGTGCACGTGCACTAGGCGCTGAGTTTCGAGTTTCTCTGGGACATTTTCAGCGAACACAGAGCATCGCTTTCTGGTAAAAATACGCTTTTCACACTACACCATCTCCCCAGACATCGCGCCTAGTTATTTTCTCAGCCTTCGGGGGAAAAAAAAAATACAAATGATGTCAACATGAGCAACTCGGAAGTGGAATATTTTTAGGGTTAAACAAACTCGCGCACGCTCCAACCCGTAGGGTTTACTTTGCATCAATAATCATCTGGCAAGAACCAATGGCTGAGTTTTTCCAAATCGTGCATTTCAGGGAAGTTGTTTCCCTCGATAAAAATCCAGAGTCGCAGCTGTGCGCGTCCTCAGGAAAGTGGTTTACACGTGCAAAATTCCTTCCTGAGAGTCAGGCGAGCCACCGGCTCAGCTGCGGCGAGGCACAGCGCAGCGCTTGCCCGGGGCTAGACTGTCCAAGACTTGTTGCCTCTGCCACCGCAGCGCAGCTCTCCAAATCTCGGCCCCTCGAGGTTTGCGGGCCTTTGGAACTAAGATGACAGGGCTCCAGGAAAAAGTGCCTCCCTGTAAAGCACCCCAAAAACCCGAACAAAGTCGCAGAGGTAGTCATCCTAGAAGGAAGCTTGGAATTACTTTTTCATCTCTTAAAAGCAACAGGAAAACTCTCCCCAAAGCGCATTTTCACTGTTCCAAAACCAAAGAGAAAAGAGAAGAAAACATAACTTACCCCGACCTGCCACAACACTACATTTTGAGCGTCCTTTTAACACTTTGATTCTTCTTTTAGTGCTGCAGATTTTTCTTTCCTCTTGCCATAAACCAACTTTCAAACTAGCTACGGTTTAAAAAAAAATTTTTTTTTAAATAAACACTAAAACAAAAATAAAACCAGTTTCTACTTTCCTCACGTCTAGCTATAACCAGCCTCCAATACGTCTTACTTCTTTCTTTACCCAAATTCTCTAAGCAGCACCTGGGCAGCTTTCACAAGGCTTAAAAAAGTTTGTGTGGTTTGTGTGAACACATGTGCTAGTGTGTGGGTGAGTGTGTGTGCGCGCGCGCGGGTGTGGGTATTTAGTTGCTTTTAAAAAGACATCGTTGTCCTTCCGAGTAATAAAAGTGTGGTCCGCATCTTTGGGTGTGGGATTTTACATGCACCTCTCATTTCGGTTAACTTTTTTCGAGCTGAGAAAAGCTGCTAGCTTACTTTCGGGAGACTTTTCTCGTTATTCATCTGTTTAGTCGCCTCAGAGGCACAAAAGCCGTTCCGCGGCGTTATGAAAAATGGCCTGGCCGCGGAGAATGTCACAGTGGTCGGCGTATTATTTTAGCCTTCTTAAAAAAAAAAAAAAAAAAAACTCAGGGAAAGTTTGCTTTTGATGAATTCAATAAAAGCAAAGCTGCAACGGAAGAGATTTTCAGCTAAAATCATACAGCATGGGGCAA
Source organism: Loris lydekkerianus (assembly GCA_963574355.1). NCBI lineage: Eukaryota > Metazoa > Chordata > Mammalia > Primates > Lorisidae > Loris > Loris lydekkerianus. The sequence goes on along the minus strand of CAUYPK010065965.1, from coordinate 70,833 downwards.
AGCTTAAAACAGCCAGATGGCCTAAGGTAGAGGGATCCTCTTGGTTTCAAAACCCACATATAGAATTCCACTGGCTGAGCCTCTTAGTTTATTTAATCCTGAGTGTATCCTTTTTTTTCTCTCTCTCTTTCTTTCTTTCTCAATTGATTTCCCCGCTCTTTTTTCCACTTTACTTTTGGTCTTCCATCCCAAAAGGTGCTCAAGAAACCCCATCTTGGGGTTTATAGAAGTCACTGTTCAATTTCCCCCTTGATAATAGAGTTAAACTTTACAGCGGGTAAAGCCTGGAGCCCACGCAGCTAATTCTGCAGGCGGTAGGCGTGCTAATGGCAAGCCACCGTCCTGTTCGAGGTTCAAATCCTACAGCTTTTGACAGTCTCACAGAACCTGACTTTTTTTTATTATAAGGACAAATATGTTCATTTCAACTCTTCACACCTTACCTCCCCCCGACCCCCCCCCAAAGCCCCAGAAAATCAGAACTTGGATCAATTCTCAGCCTGCACTTCATACGTCCACCCCTCCCACTTGTACTCTTTCCGTCAGAGCATTGTACTCTGGGTAAATTTACCTGCATCCCTTCCCCATAATATTCTCTGGGGTGAAAGACACACCAGCTGAGGTGTCCATAGTGGCTCCCTTAAGTTTGGAGTGGAAATTATGAACTTCATCAGCATTCTATTCGAGCACGTTCTTAGCCAATCAAAAAAATGTGGAGAGTGGATGAGGTGAGGTGGGAAAATCAGAAATTTACTTGGAAAGTCCTAATGAAGACTTGACATAGCACCAGGACTCTTTCCTCTTGATATGGGAAAGGGTTTCTGAAGCCACCAAGGTACTACCCCTCAGTCTCGTTCCTGACAGAATTTAGCTGGGTCTTGGAGTTTGGCTGCCACCTCTAGGGAGGCCTCTGGAAGGACTCCGCCCCAGTGTAACTGCAGGATCCAAAGCTGAGCGACTGAGTGGGGCAAGCTGCAGGCTTCAGAAAGTTTTAGTGGTGCTCACCCCCACCCCCAGGCCAGAGTCCAGAAGACCATCCTCTCCTAATATCCCATTGGTAGGGCTTTGGAGAATGGTGGAGGGAGGTGGGCAAAAAAATCCAGGCCAGTTGAGTAGAAACATCCAAAAGAGGGAGGATTAGCATTGGACATGTACTGGCTTTCAAGAATCTACCCAGAGAAAAAGGAAGCCATCAATGAACTTTATTTTCTGAGCTCCATTCTTCCCACCCATGTTGGGCAGTCCCAGGAGAGAGGATAATTGACCATTTGGCTGTGTGCTGCAAGCTCTGCCACATCCCAGCTGAGTGACCCAAAATGAAGTTCTTTAACCACTACCTGAACCTTTGTTTCCTCATCTGTAAAATGGGTGCAAAATAGAATCCATTTCAAACGGAGGTTTTTATTTTTTAAACAGTAATGTTAGCACAAAATGTGTCAGAAAGTCCACAATAGTTACCGATGTGTAGTGAGTGGGTGTTTCAGCTGTTTTGTTTGTTTTTAACAAAGGCATTGTTGCAGTGGTGCGATGAAACACAGGCTGTTCCCTGGATTGATGTCTGCACCCTGTGGTACTGGAGATCTGAAAGCTTCAGAGCAGTAGCTTTCAGAGAAGCTACTATTTCCAGATCACACGTAGGAGCTGCTCTCCTGTGCTACCCCTGGCTCCAGTCTTCCTCCTCCTGGTAGGTCTTCCTCCTACCCCTGTAACAGGCTGCAGAGCTCTAAGCACTTCTGGAAGACCCAAGGCACTTCATGGTATTCATAAACCTGATCCCTCAAAAATGCCCAGACACTGAAAGTAATCTTCAAAAGTGAGTTTAAAAAAAAAAAATCTTTTGGAAAAGATGAGGCACTCACTTTTCTACTTTTGAGGAAGAAAGTAAAATCAACCCAGGAGAGTGGAGAACTGAAGGAAGGCTCTGAGAAGACCCAGACAGCACACCCAGCACATTCCTCATTCACACCTCCAGTCCTCTCGCTCTAGAACATGTTGCAGAGGATGCCAGGAGGAAACCTCTTCTTAGGTGTACTGTTGGGGCTAAGTGAGGCGGGGAGTCAGGGAAAGGGGTTAGTCTCTGACTGGGAGTTCCACCTCCCCTTCCAAAGTTGTTCCCAGCCCCTTCTGAAATAGCTGCACATCAGCAGCTTGGAACTCAAGACGCATCTCTGAAATCCACTGCCAATAATAATGATTCCATGTTGTATAACAAATGAGCTCAGAAGATAAGGGGCAGGTCCACTGTAGCTAGCCTTTAGTGACACATGTACAAGAAATCCTTTTACCTCTGCTTGGAGTTCCCCATTTATTTCTGGTGTTTGAAGTGCAGGGTGGTCGATTCCTGGTATCTACCTGTAATAAACTTCCTGTAAATATCTTGCTTACCTGGACTGCTACAACGATTTCCAGGGCATCTTGCATCTTAGGCTCAAAATGGAGCCTTGCCTGGCACCCAAACTAGAAGTGAAGTGGTACCTCAGCATCCCCAAGAGAAGGGGGTACGAAGAGTCCTTGGAGTTTCGCGCTTGCCAAGGAAGCTAGAGACAAGGGCAGCCAGCTTAGAGTGCCAGCGTTCCCTACACCACCCACTCCCCTGTCTGCTGCTGCCATGGCTCCTGCCTGTGCTGGGTGACAGCACACCCAAGCACGTGCCACCTGAAATACCTACACCCTGAAGATGGAGATGAGATGGAGAGGAATTCCCAAAAAGAAGTTTGTGTCTTGGTCATTTGTAAATAGAGAGATTTGATTGGGTTTTACCTGAAGGTTTCTGTGGTTTAAACTCTGAAAAATAAACTGCCTGTGGCTGACAGATGTGTGTAGGACTGAGAAGAAACTGATTGAAATATCTGTCCTAACAGATGTCAGACATCGGGATTTACTGAGCTAAAGATGTCTTGTAATTAATGAATGGGCGTTGCTACGTGCTTTACAATTTTTATGAAACTATTGGCGACGATGACCACTTAAATACGGTACCAACACAGACATGATGAATTAGGGGGTGTCCAAAGCAGTTGCTTCATGTTAGATTCCGAGCCATCCTATCCAAATAACTCCGTTAGGCCCCAAAAGTTAGGCATGACAAATCCCTCTCCAATTTTCAACCTGCCATCTCCCCTAATTCTCACTGCCTTTCTGGATTGGGCAGTATCAGCTGAAAGGAACTTGGGCACTGGGTGGCTGGCATTCCTACTCGATGTGGTTTCTAGCATTAATTGTCCCAATAAATTGAGATACACTGTGCATAATGCAATGGTGCAATATGGTTATAGTCCACGTCTATGACTTAATTAAGCTATTTGCGGCTTGATGTTGCAAGTCGATGGGTGTGCAAGTGGATTAACAATTGCTGGCTCGCTTATCCTCAGGATGGTACGTAATTACTTTACTAGCGGTACATATCAATTTTTGATGATTGCGGAAGCCAAGCTCACTTCACCAAGGAGCTGCTTAATAACTCTCCATTGTGTATTAAAAAAGCAGTGTTTGGAAATATTTTGAAGTCGCTCCCAATATTTTTATAGGTTCTGGTTGTGACCTTTCGTGGCTGGCCATTTTATTTCTGATGTATTTTTTATAAAGAGGGCAAAGGCTAAATCTAAGTTAATGATTAGAGATGGAATGGGAGTTCCCCTCTTGCCTTCCACCCAGCAAATGCCTACTACCTTTGCTCTGAGCCACATTGGCAGAACAGGGCACAATAAACCTGTATAAAGGTTCGCAGGGGGGCAGCCACCTCTAAAATTTTCTTTCCATCTGTGCATCTCTCTCTCTCTCTCTCTCTCACACACACACACACACACACACACACACACCCAGAGAGACAACTCCTTCCACTTAAAGATAATTAAGAAGAATAATTAAGAACAGCCTTGCCCTTCCAGTACCATTTCCCCACTTCCACTAACATCACAATGTCCCAAATGGGCAAGGCTTAGGAAAGAAAGGCGTCTGGTGGCCCGGCAGGGTAGTGTGTACTGACATGGGTTGATGAGATTTGCAAGAGGGCTAATAAAATTACCCAACTTGATGACAGAAACTTTGACATTCCTACTTCCTGGACCCTTTGCCCTTTGTTTAGTGTCAGATGGTACCAAAGCCCCAGCTCATGTCTACCCTGGCTGGAGATGGGTGGCAATCATGTGCATTTGTTCTGTGCAATTTACTATTTGAATTTTAAGTCAAGGTTGATCATTTGACCTCTCTGGATAGAACTTAATTCATCACCTATAATTTTATTAAAAAGCCCTGTAGCCATCAATCATAATGAGAGCATGGGGAGCCAACATTTTTCCAGGAAAACTTATCAACATCATGAGCACATGGTGCCTCGGTCATCCCTTTCCAGTCCTGTGCTAAGCAGGCACATAAATGGTTTCCTCTGAGGATCCAGAGTCAATGGAGCACACAATAAGTGTTGGCATTTTTCCTCCCTTCCTTCCTTCCTTCCTTCCTTCCTTCCTTCCTTCCTTCCTTCCTTCCTTCCTTTCTCTCTCTCCTTCCTTCCTTCTTTCATTTCTTCCCCTTTCTTTGACCAGAGCTGAATGAATTGGTGTCCATTTCTTGATTTTAGGCCAAGTTCTAAATTAGCTCCCTACCTTTGGACTCAAGAGATGGTTTGGCAAACTTTATGCCCAGAGATAATACAAAGAAAATGTCATAAAATACTAAAAATCAAGGTCAGGGCTTCTCTCCTCCATTTTTAATAGTACTACTGCAATTCACTTTGAAATTGCAGTATATCTCAGCCTGCACATATATCGAAGTATCCCAGTTATTGCCTGCTGGTGAAATATATGCAACAGCAGTCTTATGAAGAAATTGTAAAAGGGTAAAAATTTCCAGTTTTTTTTTTAAACCCAACTTGACATTAGTTCCTCTAAACTAAGGTTGCAAGGTCCCTGATTTGAAGGTTCCCTGGCCAAAGTCTATTTGTTTTTGTACCTGAAGCAGGTGATGTTTCTGCAGAGACATCTGAATGACAGCGGGAGTGAAGGACAAATCCAATAAAGCCTAATAAAGCGTGCACGTCAAAATATCATTAAACTTACAAAGATGAGACTCAAAATCACCAAAAAGGTAAATGTCTTCATTAGTCTGATCTCTGAAGACTGTCGAACATTTCATTAATTTATAATTTATGATTGTTGGACAAATATTGAAAAGTATGTAAATATGAGCGGGATAATGTCTTTTCTGCGGGAGATGAGGAAATGACCCAGACTGTGCGTGCCTGCAAGATTACACACAGGACTCTGTTATCAAACTGTGCCGCCCCTTTAGCCAACACATTGTGCAAGTGACAAGTGAAATAGTGCAGATAAACCAATGGTTTAAAACGTAATAAAGACAACAGCCATTTGCATTTTTTACATTTTATTACAAAGGTAATTTACTATGACACATTTCTGAATGTAATTTATGAAAACATGTTAAAGCAATTACATCGTGTATACAGCCCTCAAAGCTACAAAATTCAGATAAATAATAATATTATAGACCTGTAGAGACTTTCACCAGTGAAAACATATCGTAAAGGGAATCCTTTATTTTAAAAAGCGGTGGTACAAAAGAAAATAATGGCATTAAAATTTAAACTCAAGACTAAAATCTTGAAGAATAGAAAGTGAATGAGTAATATTCTTTCCTAGAATTGCAAAATTACATCTTCATGATGACAATTTGCTTATTTTGCAGGGTTTGCTATCAACAATTTTTTTCTTCCGTGGAATCTGTGTTAGGTGCAAAGTATTAAAGGCTTCTTGGGAGAGAGACAGAAGCGAAATATATGTTTACCTTTTCAATTTTTTGAGCTCATTCCTTCCCTCCAGTTCTTTTTTCTAAAGCAGAGGACTGTGACTTTGAAAAATAAAAGAGAAATCTATTCTATGATGTCAGTAATGTCTGAACAATCCTTCAATCACGCCACCCTGTCAGGGGTTATCAAAATGGGGAAAAATTCCACGAGGGAAGAAATAATAAACCAGGGAGGAAAAAGTAAGCTAGGGACATTTCATACGTCCTCCCACTTCCAAGATACTAAGTCACAATATCGTGTCTCCATAGCGTGTTCTAAAACTGTGGGTGCATGATTAGATAGGACTGATTCAATCTCTAATTATTCTTAACACTTTCTTTTATGAAGGGGAGAGTCTTCCTTCTGTATTTATAGGTACAACATTTTCCTTAAAATGTTGAGCTTTAAAGATCAACTATAATGCAAGCCTGAAAGGAACACTTTTCCTGCTTATGGGGGAGACAACCTGGGTTCATTTCACAATCTCAATCTGCAAGGTCCCTGTAGCTTTACTTGACTCGAAATATCCCCTAGCGAATGTTACCTGAAGTGACAGACTTGCAGCCACAAGCCCCCTCCCAGTTGTGTTAAAGCTCTTGAACCTAAAAAATAAAATACTACTACTACTAATAAAAACAGGACCTAGACTCAACTCATACCTGCATCGGGAGCACGTATAGTGGTGGGTGTTCTAGCAGCCCACGCAGTAACTGGCCTCCATCACGTCACCCTTTCCCCAAGTTCCAACACCAAAGACCCTCAAATGTGGTGGTGGATAAACTGGGGCCTTTGAAACACGCCTGTAGAGTGGGCTTCAGCTACCAAAGTTGGGATAACGTGAAAGTGGGCGCCATTGCTGTACTCAGGTGACTGACTTTTTCTCATGAGCAGTGGGCAGGTGAGTTCTGGTATCCCCGAAGCCCCTGCCGTGAGGGTCAGCTCTATACCTCCTGCAAGGTATAGACTTTTGGCAAGCGAACTGGCGGTGCTGCTGACGTCTCTCTCTCCCTCAGGCAAAGCTAGGGCCCTCCTCCCACCATGGATCTGGCAACTGGACTCTGCTGGATACAAACAGGAGGTTGGAAAGGAAAAGTTAGCTCCTGGACCAGACCTCTGACTGATCCCTCCTCGCCTTTCCTCGTCGAGGTTCGTCCTTCCACGTTGCATTAGACCCGATTATAACTTTACCACCAGGAATTACCCCCACCACTGATCTCTCTCTAGTCGAAGGAGGCCCGGGCCTAAATCTAAGGTCCCTAACCCTACTCTGGTCTCCAAGCTCCGGCATTACCCTCCAGTGCTCCAATGGGCAAGGGGTGGGCTGTGAGTTAGTTTCAAACAGGGTGAAGTCAGTCCTTCGCTCCAGCCTTTGTCTCTCTTGGAATGTTTAGGGGCTGCATATGCTTTTGTGTTGCAAACAGCAAGCGGGGTCCCCAGGAGTCCCTGACCCGGCGCCTTAGCGGGAGCACGGTTTCCCCGGACAACTGTGGCTGGGCGGACCTCCAGGCCGCGCTCCGCCTCAGACACGCTGCCACGCGCACCCCGGCGCCAGCGCAGACGCGCAGCTCCCAGCGCGCATACAAACAAAAGTTCCCTCTTTCTTTAAAATGAAGAGGAACGAGAACAAGAAGAAATACTAAGAATAGATTGAAAAGTGAGTTTCATATTTAGTATACGACGTGTATGCATTGACTACAAGGGGGGGGGATGGAATGGGGCGGGAGTTCAGCAAAGAGAGTGGAGGAGAAAGGCAAGACAGATAGCTGCTGGTGGGTCAACGCCGGAGCGCCCGCACTACCCGGTAACCAGCGGAACAATGGGAGGGCGGCGCCGGGTCTTACTAAGCTCTCGGTGTACCACCCGGTGTATATCCGCTGGACCAGGTTTTGCTGACTTACAGTCTACGCAAAAACAAACTTTCCCGCGGTGTTTTTTCCCCCCTCTCCTCTGCTTGTCAAGCTTTTCTTTCCTAACAGTCAGATGCTTTTGAGAGAAGGCAAAGAACAGGAAGAAAAAGCCTCCACCACCACCACAGCCCCAGAAATGATAAATAGCGTCGCATAGCTAATCGCTGGAGGGCGCGTTTACCAATTCATAATCATTTATTCTTGTTGATGTATGGGTCTCACTCCTAAATCTGAAAAGCTTCTATTTGAAGGTGTAAATAGCTTTTTTTTTTCTTTTCTGCAGTAAACCTTCCTGCATTAGCAGTGATTGATCTCATGTACAATTCGTCCCAGAGTGCTATTTTACAGGGGGAACACTAGCTTTTGGAGATTAACTGGGGAGTCTGTTACATATTAATGAAGCTGGGAGATATACTAACGTTTTGGTAATTTAGTTATTTGTGTCTATAGCTATCGTCGTTATTTTCTTTTAGACCCCTGCGGTTGTTATCCATCGAATTAAAAAGTGGTCCTTGGAATTATTTTTTTTTTCCACTGGCAACTAAATGCCATTTAATGTGAAAAACAAATGTTGACTTCTCTCTTGAAGGAAGTGTGTTTCTTGGCAAGACATCAAAGTGTTTTAAACTATATTAGTGGGTTATGTTAGTTTTTTTACTCTTAGCCTGCACAAAAGTAATGACTACCAGGAGGAAGTAAACCGAAGTCTTACCCACCTTTATCCTAGAAAAATTATTCCATCATATAGGAGAAAAGACAAAAGCTAGAATTCTAGAAGGAAAGTGTTCTTGGCAAAGGATTCCTCAAAACATTTGCAAATCTGAACTTAATTGATGTTGAAAGTGGGGTTGGGGTGGAAAATCTCATTGATTTGCAACCTGATAATTAATAATACACCAAATGAGACATCGAGTTGTTAATGCCCGTGTGTTCCTGGGGAGGCACTTTAAAGTGAGTTCCCATCCCAAATAAAAGCCACATCCAGCAAGGAGGTTGCTTCACAGCCCAGGATAAAATGGCACTAATCCTGTTTTCTTGTAGGATTTTTATGTGGAAGGAGTGTTCCTAAAGTGCTCTCTGGCTTGTCTCATGAAGATCTGGGGGAAGGGAGTCTGCACGCTGAAGCCTTTCCAGATGGTCCCCCAACTTCCCAGGGTCTGTGGAGAAAGCAGGACTACCACTGGCCCATTGAGGGTGTGTATGGGGGGAGGGAAGAAAAGGGGCGTTGGCACAACGTCACTGTGGTCAGAGTGGTGTGAGCACCTGCTCTTTCCCTGTGTAAGAAATGTGGATCCTTCATTTCCAAGTCCCAAGAAGTCCAGAACTGCTAGCTGAGTTTGGGAGTGCTTTAGGGAGTCTGCACCGTACCCCTGAGGGAGATTTCTGCCCCAAGGTCCCTGTGACATGCGTCTTAGTCCTGTCGTCTTTCTGATGCCTACCCCATGCTACCTCTCCCACCCTCAAGAAAGGGAGGTTCCCTTACACCCCCGTCCTGCAGCCTGTCACCACCGTCTTCCTAAAAGCCGGGATCTGGAGCTCTGGAGGACAGGGGCCTTCCAGCCTCGTGTTTGCTGAGGGGGCAGCTTCAAGAACCAACAATGTTTCCTGAGTCACAAAACGCTGAAGCGTGATAGCTCCAGTTGGCCAGGGCGCGCCCCTTTTGTTTTCGGGGGGCGATTTATGTTCTTTATAAAAATGTGGTTTGGGAAAAATAGAAAGGGCCTTGAAAACGTTGTTACAATGAAAAAGGGACAAATTAGAAGACATTTTCCGTGATCAAAGGCGAGAGGGAGAGCGCGCATGGGCATTCACAAAGCTTGACTTACTCACTCCCCTCCTTTGCAAGCCAGGGCAACAAGCGTGTCCCCCATTGACAAGGAGCCCTATTCAGACTGCAGGTGCGAAGTGGGCCGGCGTGCCCGGCCACATTATGTCAAGGTTGTTGGAGATTAGTGTTCGGCCTTAATAACTAAAGCGCTTGATTTACATTGGAAAAAAGCCCCCTCAGCCGTGAAAACAAAATCCTTGAACGCGTGATCATTGCGAGGGCGGCTGATATCCTAATACTGGCATTGTTCTCCCTTGGGCCCAGGCGCAGCCCGGCCTCCTCCGGAAGGGCAGACGGGTCTGCTAGTTGTTGACCAGGTCTCGAATCGGACACCCTGTCGGGGTCTGGGAAGGAAAGGTCATGTATGGAAGTTTTAGTGGAACCCGTGGAAGACACAGTGGGGAATTCCCTGAAAATCCAGATCTGTAATTCTCACTTTGGCAACCCCTGAGGTAAAGAATAGTGGGGCCCCCATGACCTTAGTAGGTCTCAGAGTTTCTGGGGTGGCTCCAACTTAGCTACGATGGAAGGTCTGGGGAATTTGTCCTGAAGTGTTCCTGGCAATCAACAGTTTTACTCACTTGGGAAGAATACTTAGGGGTATGGAGGAGTTGAAGAAACTTAAAAGGTTAAGATAACATGAGACATTTCCTCTGAGTTAGGCTGCTTCCCTGAAGACTATGGGACGTTCCAGTCACGCTGATTTTCTTCAGAAAGAGCCTATTCTAGGCTGCAGCCCATGCCTCAGTTTCTTTGTACTGCTCCTGTTTTGTTTTCCCAAGAACGAAGGAGGAGCCACATTGGCTTTGGTCCTACCTGTCCCTATATACCTGTGTCCGTGAGGATTCCATTCCCCTAACCATTTTCTGTGCCTCCTAGACACCTCCAGACACCTCCAGACACCTCCATTCCTCACCCAGGACAAAGGATCCAGAGGTCTGTAGTTGAAGCCTAAGAGCAGGATTTCAATATGGATATGCATGTGTTATTCTAACTGTAAGATATTTTGTAGAAGTCGGGCTACTTAAGGCAATTTCTCTAAGATCTGTCCTGGGAGAAAAGGTTCTGTGGGGATAAGGTGAGAAAGCTGTTAACTATTGTCTGGCCCTGAAAAGGTTGTAAGTCAGCAACTCAGTAGCTGACCTGTCAGGGGAAGGTATAAAGGCTTTATTCATGTAGTCCTGCAATGTTCTCAGCTCTCACAAAAGTGTTTTTATGATTCGATTTTCTTACCTCTCTTCTTAATTAAAAAGCTGAACCATTAGAATAGCACCTGCATCGAGTCCTAACGGCGCCTGCACACTAATTCCAGAGTCTTTACAGCTAGTAATTATAACATAAAATCAGCGATTGAATAAAACAGAAGGATTTTGCTCCCAAAGCCCTGCTAATCCCCTGTTAAAAGGGTCTGGTGAAATAATTCAAAACAGTTTCCGGAAGTTGGATTACCACTCCTTTTTTTTTTTTTTTTTTTTACTTTTTACAATGAAATGATATTTCACACTTTAAGCAGGCTGTTTCTCTACAACAGTTTTTTTGTTGCATTAAAAACAGTTGAACAGGTTTTTTGGACAATAGAAAGCATTCACTATGAATTCCTTATTCACTAAATTCAGTGGTGGAAAATTTTATGGTATGTTTGAAACACTTAAATTTTCTCAGGTGAAAGTGGCTGCAACATGATTACGAATCACTTAATGTGCATCTGGCAACTCTCCTCTTCCTTTCTCTCGGAGGAAATAAGTAAGGAAACGTTTGGTGGGCAGATGCCTATTTTTCATGGCTTAGAAATATGAACATTATAGACAAAACACTTTTCATCACAACTTTGGGTGTATATTTTAAGGTGCTTAACAAATACATGGATGAGAGCAAAGCTAGAGGCCTCTGTTAAACCCTGAGCAAAACCTTATAGTGGTAGAAATCAAAGACCTTGACCTGGCTGCAGTTTCCTTCTAGTTTTGGCAAAACATCATCCTCATCTGGCTAATCTGATCTTACATATGCCAGTCTGCAGTCACCAAAAAGAGAAAACTGGATCATTCTTCTTAAATTCTATATACATCACCTGATGATGGTGGTGGATTATATTTCCTTCTTTTTGCAATTATTCTACAACTACGTGGTACATCTATAATCTTAGATAATTACCTAATTCTGGTTTATTTTCTCTGCAGACCTTTCTGAAGGCTGTTCATGTATTGTGAAGTTCAGAACAATGCACAGCACTGTTCCCCTTGTTTCAAATTGATTGCACTGTATTTTGGCTCATGGAAAGTCTGCACTGAATCTAAAGGCAAAAAAAACAAACAAACAAACAAACAAAAAAACCCAAAACAGACAAGTTTCAAAGTCCATCTTCCTGGTCCTATTTGTATTAGATATACTTGTACCCTAAGGCATTTTTTTCCTTCTTGTCTTTGAAAGTTTTCAAAGCCACTGAATAATTCAGGGGCAAAACCCAAAGTCTGCCTGAATCGCCCTTTCTCCTGAATGACTTTGGGATCTGAGCTTGACAGTATTCCTAGAAAATCTCTGCTCAGTTCCCTTAGTGGAGATATTTGGGCCAAAAGGCAAAGATGTCCTGATGACCAGCCAGGAAATTGGTGACTAACAGGAGGGTGTTACCCTGGCATCTCTGGTCACTTGTTCACAAACTTATTAATTTTCCCAGAATGAAGATTTAGTAATAGAAATGCATGACTGTGTAAAAGTTCTTGATGCCTTCCTTGGAAGAATGTACTTTTGTGTGCATTTTGTCTAAAGGCCCTGTCCTAGCCCTTCCAGTTGCCTACGCTCACTCCCCATTTGGATTTTCTTTCCCTCCGCACTTGCACTTGATTGTTGAAAACCCTAACAAGGAGTTTACAACAAACTGCAAAGATGTATGATAAAAGTAAATCGATGTAGCGTTTACTCAATGCCAGAGCCTTAACAAGTCATGGAGGTGATGTTAAAGGATTTGGTTTCTTCAGCTTCGCTCCTCATTAAAATAAATTTGATTCCCTCTAATTTTTTCTTGGGGCTCAGCATCTGTGGCTCAAGCAGCTAAGGCACCAGCTACATACACCTGAGCTGGTGGGTTTGAATGCCTGTAGTCCCAGCTACTTGGGAGGTGGAGGCAAGAGAATCGCTTGAGCCCAGGAGTTGGAGGTTGCTGTGAGCTGTGATGCCACGGCATTCTACCCAGGGTGACAGCTTGAGGCTCTGTCTCAAAATAATAATAATAATAATAATAATAATAATAACAATTGGGGGGGGCTTTAAGAAATGTATGCTCTTGCCTCAAGGCCTGGGTGCAGCAGGATTCATAACTCTCACAGAATAAAAACTCACCAGGCATCAGGACGCTCATGGCTTCCTGGTTCCCTGGCTCCCTGAAGGTGGCAGGTTCTGGCTCCTTCTTGAGAACTTGGAGCCCCTAAGGGTGGGCATTTGCTAGGAGGAACTGGAGATAGTCATGGATTTGGTCAGGAGCGAAGTAATAGTAACAGCAATGATCATTTAACAAGTAAGTCCTAAATGTTTAAAACGTTATCTTATTTAATAATGCTCAGAACGAAAAAAGGTTCACTTTTAATTTTATCTTACAGATGAGGAAACTGAAGAGCAAAGATGTTCCATCTCTTATCCAGAGGCACAGTGGGAAGCCAGGCAGGCCAGCTCCTCCTAACTGAGGTCTTCCCACCACACCTGTAGTTTTTACCTGGTGCTTTAATTCGGAATAGTGAAGAAGAGAACAGGTGGGGAAATCATTAGCAGGCTACGCCCTCCCGCCCTTTCTATTCTCTGGAATGGTGGGGCCGGGACTCCCGGTGCCCTTACCGCTTTCTTGGGCAGCTGGGAGGAAGCAAGTAAGGACTAGGGGCGGCAGGGGCAGGCAGGGTCCTGAGTGGGAGTGCTGAGTGCATTCCTAATCCACATTTGCTCTTCTCTACAGCACTTCTGCAGGTGAAAAGGCTTTAATGAGTGCTCTCCGAGGAGCCGGGTCAAGGAGAAGGAGATGAAAGTCACTGGAAAGGCCCCTCTAACCTGTCCCTGAGCTGAAGTAGGGGACCCTTCTGCAAAAGGAACGGGAGGGGGCGCTAATTTCAGTGCTAAAATCCGGTACCTCTCGTGGACTCGGACAGGTCTTGGTTTCCCCGGTCACCTCCTTTTTCACACCCTCTCGTCACCCTCGCACCTTAGAGCGCTCTAGTTCTTTCCCCAATATTTTCTCCAGGACTACAGTTCTTACCGCGTGAGCTGGGTCCCCAAGGTATTCTCTAAAGAGTCCTAGCTTTCTCACCCCAGGAGCCACTGCCTTCCAGTTCGGTCTCGCTCCAGTCTTACAGGAACCAACTTCTCAGGAATCAAAAGGGGACCCGGGGAATCGCTTTCTGATACCGCAGCTGCGCAGTATGCTGGGATGGGAGGGAAAGAGATACCAGTTTTTTTAAGTCTGATGACCACAGTGGAATCTAAAAGTTGGCTTGGGTGATTCAGGTGATTCTGCCACATTTGAAGTAAATTTCCAGTGGAGTATGCACGCATCAGAAGTTAAAACCCACAAATGATCCCAATCGGGTGTGTGGGGGGATGAAGTCATGGAGGCTGCAGCCTTGCAGGCTAAGCCTGGGGCGTTTTGGAGCCTTGAGGCCTAAAGGCGTAGAGTCCTGGAGGAATCCAGGATCCAGCTTAGAATGATCCAGCCAGGCAACTGTGCTAGAGACTCTGTAAGAGTTTAGCTTTAAGCCCACCAGCTCTTTTTCTTTCTTTATTTTGATTCCTGCCAGCTACCAGGATTTTCTGTGGCAATTCAGAAGTGGTTTGTGAAAGGGTATGTCATGCCCAGAGACAGACAAGAGGCAAGAAAACTGACTTTCCTGGTAGGCGCTGAGAACGTTCTTTTCATTTTTTTTCCTACTGTCATGTAAATCGGTTGATGAAGTTACTGTCATTAGAGTGAAACTGGGAAGAGGGAGATCTCTTTGGTGGATCCTTCCATTCTGTTGTGGACTAGGCCCCAGGGATGTCTCTGTGAAATAGGGAGGAGAGGACTGGAGGCTGCCGCAGGCCCTGGTCTCTCCCAGAATGAAGAAGCAGTAACAGGACACTCAGATTCAAAAGAGGAAGGGAATCATCACAGCATTTATTTCCAGAGAATGTAGCAAAATCAAGCTCCATGTACATAAAGGCTTTTGGAGGGAAGAAGAATCACAGATTTCATTTCATTTACATTTACATATTTACAACAAGAGTAAACTGGGGCTTTCAACATGGTTTTTCATTCAACAATCACTTTCAGTCAAATACATAACAACTTTTTTTTTCTTTTATGTTAGTTCATAATTTAACTGATGCTAAGGGAACACATGATAAATCACAAACAGCATGATTAGAGAGGGTACCACAAAGTCTAAGGTTTCATTCAGGCATCTTTTTCTGTGGGTGAATTATGATTACAAAACATTTGCCTATCTGTATAATTCACATTCATTGCAATCATTACATTTCCCATAAATTAGCAATATAAACAAACATATGGAGACCTCCAGTAAACAAATAAAATCAATATAAGAGACAACATTTTGCAGCAACTATAATAACAGCATGGGTTACAGCTTGGAGAACTTCTTTACAAATCATTTATTTAGCACACAAAGGGTGGGGGGATCAGCACATCCTTGTTTATTTAAACCACCTTTAAAACCACAACAGGAGGTTTGGTGAAACCTGAACAGAGTGAAAGTTTCTTTCCTAGGCACAATATAAAATGAACAACTCCACATGTGGGTGGGGGGGGAGGATGAGCATTTGCATGCATTTTGGGTCACTATGTTGTAGATCAAACTTTCTGGACTCCAGTTGCCAAGACTCTGAAGAAAACAGGAAATTATTAAAATGTCTCTCTCCTTCAAGCCACTCTCTTCCCTATTAATGGCAGAAAAGCCTTGCTGATTGCTGCTAGTGGGGAGAAACACACAATGGGCCTATTTTTAGCAGAAGTGGCTTTGAAGGAGCAGGAAATATTAACAATCACTTGGCTGCAGCCTTTATTTCCAATGATCCCAGGGAAAAATATTGGGATTCCAAGGGGTCTCCAAAGGAAACTCATCTAGATGACCTAACTTGGGCCAACTGAATGCAGGCCAGAGCAGAAGAAGCAGGCATACAATTGTGGGGTTAGGGTATGTACATTCTGCTTGCACCGTCTTTGCACCCTATTTTCAGAGTTGGTGCCAAAGGCCCCCCAACATCTGCACACTTCAGTTCAGGCCCTGACCCTGGTGTCTAGGCAGTGCTTCCCCCCCCCCCCCTTAGCAAGACTTAACCCTAAAGTTATGTATTGGTGCAGTGTATGGGTTTTTTTTTTTTTTTTTTTTTTTAAAAGAAGTTTGATTTTATCTCTTTAGAAACGGTTTGAAAACTAACGGGGCAGAGGGAGTTTGACAGAGAGGAGAACAAATCGTTGACAAAGAACCTTTTACATTTCATCAGCGTTGTTAGGACGACAAGCAAGAATGTCTCAGATAATAACTCCCACTTCAAAGATTTCTCAGCTCAATAGAAAGCGGACCATCCTTTTTATTCAACCACAAGGACTGGCACTAAAGAAGACTCTGCTGTTTGATTTTTTTCCACCGTGTTTATTTTTCCCCTATTCACTGGGGTACTTGGATAAAATAAACAACAAGACAATTAAGGGAACATGGACTTCTAACTTTCTTGCCATCTTCCCTCCATCCCCTTGGCCTTGGGCTCTTGAGTTTGTGCCAGAACAAGTCCAGGATTGAGGGTACATTGCCCTGGGGAGAAACAAATTTGGGGGTCTCCAAGAGACTTCTGGGATGGATAGTCAGAAGGGTGATTCTGGGAGCCAGAGTGGAAATGTCTCAAGGGAATAGACTTAACTCTCCAGACTCTCCAGGATGGCTCCCTTCCCCTCAAGTCTCTGTCAAGTTCACACCTATGTCCCGATCAAGATTCAAAAAGGTCATTTGCACAAAACCAATGTGGGGATGCTCATTTGCTAAGCTTTGAGGTTGCCCTAAAACCATTTACTCCAGACCCTGGAGCTTCTTTGGGACGCTTCAAGACGCACGGAGTCCCGCTCCTCCCTTTCCTGAAATCGTCGCCTGTGTTAAAACCTCCCACATCAGGGCGCAGAGTGAACCCCTAAATGCGGGCAAGGCAGGTCCTAGGGAGGAAGTATATACTGGAGAGCACAGTGACAGTATTAAATGGCGTGAAAGCAAAGGTCAGCGCAAATGTATCTTAATAGAGTGTCTGCAGTGAAGTGTGCCGCCTTTGAAGCGGCCGCTCCCCGCGCGCATTTCCATGGCGAGCCTAACGCGGCATGCTGCTGCACCGTCAAACTCACACTTTCAACCCCAAAACCCAACTCTTTGAACAACCCGAGCTTGATTAGACCTTTCTCCTTTTCTTTCCCCTTTTACAAACCATTTCCTTGCCTTTAGAAACTCGCCATCAAACCCAAATGCGCCCTCTGATCACCGCAGAAAGCAGAAACAAAGGGGGCTGAGCTGCGATTCAAGCGGCCCTTTTCTTCCCTCACATTATTATCCATTTTTATTATGATCGGGAACAAGTGCCCATTCGCGTGGGTTTTGTTTACCGGAAATTAAATGAAAATGATTTAGTCCGCGTCAAACAAAAATATATACTTGTATACACAGGGAAAAAGGCCTGTTAGACGTAAATATTATGTCCTTAATGAAAAGCCTGGACGGGCTCCAGGCTCGGCCTTTCAGGATTTCAGTGCGACTTGCCCATTGCCATAGAAATCCTAACTTACCATGAAGATGCGCCGTAGCGAAGAAACACTGCTTTGTGCGCGGGCCCTTTGATGTCGCAGGCGGGAGATGCGGGCGCTCAGCTGCGCGGAGCGAGATTACCTTTCCAGCAACGCGGTGGACATCTGTAACAAGCAAATGAAAAATTAAAGGCGATTAGTGGCAGACCAAACATTTTTATTTTATTGCATTATTTTGGATTGGGGTAGAAAGCAAAAGAGGGGGTGCATAGAAATAGAAAAAAAATGACTCCTCCTTAAGACCGTGGAACTTTTTAAACATGAGCAGAAGTAACTTCGGCAGAAGCAGCAAGTTCAGCAGATGCCCTCTGCACTTTGGCAGTGGGGCTGGTGCTTCACGATGGAAAAGAGTTGTTTGTTGCCGACTGGCGGCGCTGGGCGAGTCAGCCCCTGGGCCCTATCATAGTGCTTGTGCGGTGAGAACTGCAGTCCCCACTCCGCAACGTCGGATTCACGAAGGATATAGTTGGAAGATTACAGTTTTTATTTGGGAACAACAGTCCCATTCAAGTTAGAATGATGCTTAAAATCAATAGAAGTTGTGGAGGCTTTGGAGCAGAAGTGAGAACCGTCTAATAGTGTCAAAGAGGAAGTTCAGTGCGTGGTAGGGGCTTGTTTGGGGGCTCAGCTTTTAAAAAGTGAGCTCCTTAGGAGATTCCCAAGGGGAAATGTTCCCCCCCAAACACAAATTCTTAGGAAACTGGAATGGGTCTGCCAAAGCTTTATTTATTTATTTTTTCTTCTTGAGATCTTAGCTAGGATTTGGGGCTGCTACGGTGTGTGTGTGTGTGTGTGTGTGTGAAACAGGCCCTGATTTTTTCTAGGTTGGCAACAATTGAAAAAGCCTTCCTCCCAGCCCCATGGCAACATCTGGTTCTTTTTTCAGAAGGACTTCATACCAGCATATCAAATGCTCATTCAATCTAAACCCACTGTGTGTTTGCCTTTACAATATTTATTACTGCCGATGGTCTCTCCTTACCCGTCCCTTTTTAAAGTAAGGCCAAGGTTGTGGGATTTTTGACAAAGACCATCACAGAAATGGTGTGATTTACTAAGATATTGCCACTTAGGTCAGGTCCCTTCGCCAAGGCCTCGACTCAGTGACGTCATCTGCTCGCTCCACACCCCAAGCCCAAAGCACCCACAAGTTTTCACTGCCAGCGCCTTGGTAGGGGTTGGGGATGGGAATGAGGCCCCGAAAGGCCTTACAGGATCGAATCCCAAAAGCCTTTCTGGCTCTCTTTTGTCTGTCCTTCCTGTTGTTTGGACTCCCTTCCCACACCAAGCATGTAGCGTATATGAAGTCCGTGGACAGAATGGCCGGTCAGTCCATCAGGGTCAGGGCATGTTACCACCAGAAGAATGGAGTGACATTCCTCCCCCCTCACGTATTTCCTTTATGGATGTGGTTGGAAAAATTAGGGCTGCTATATTTGTGTTTCAATGGATAGCTGAAAAAAGGGAAAGCCTGGGGAGGCAGAACAGGGAAGAGATGTAGGCAAGAAAATGGCTCTGGAATCCTGCCACTTCCTCAGATCTGAAATTCCGAAGTTCATATAGATGGGGGAGGAGAAAGAGGCGAGAGTGGGAAGCTTGGTCTGGGACCTGGGAATAAAACAGGCCCAATCCTCAAGAAAACATTTCCGGGTCTGTGAACCACGCCAGGACTTGGTGGTTGTTCGTTTGCCATCTGCAGTTGCCAGGATTACACATTAATTCCTGTTTATTTTTTCAGTCTTATCTTCTTGTCTCTCTTTACCCCTAACACTGGTTTTATGCTGCACAGTCCTGAGGACGTGTGTGTGGGTGGTGGTCCTGCGTGTGACTGTAGAATAAATAAGGAGACCATATTTATGCCTTAAAATGAACAGTGTATCAGTATACTCAACGTGCTCTAACAACTATCAGCGGTGGCAGGCTTTCCTTCCTTTTTTCCTACCTTCCTTTTCTCGCCCCCTCTCTCTTCAAGCCTCAGTAACCCGACCTAGACTCGCAGAGTAACCGAAGCAGCAAGCGGCGCTAGTATCGGAGGCGGCGGCGGCGCGGGGCTGGGGAGCGCGGCGGGGACAGCCTCCCCGAGGCCGAGCCCTGACACACGTACCATTCGCTTAGGTCGGCGCCACGAGCCGCCCCCGCCGCCGAGGAGGCGACCAAGGGCTCGTGACCGCAGTCCGAAGAGGGCGACACGAGAGCAGACGGTGTAGCGGAATCGTAGCCAGAGCTGGGCGGCGGCGGAGACCGCCCGTGCACCTTCATGTGCTTGCGCAGCGAGCTCGGGTGCGTGTAACACTTGTCGCAGCCGCGCATCTTGCACGTGTACGGCTTGTCGCTCGTGTGCACGTGCGAATGCTTCTTGCGGTCGCTGCTGTTGGCGAAGCGCCGCTCACAGCCCTCGACCTCGCATCTGAAGGGCTTCTCGCCTGGCGGAGGCAACATAGAGACATTAGTGCGGGTGGACCTGGTCCCCCGCTCGCTCTCGCCACCCTCCCCCACTCCTCTTGCATTTTCTGAAAAAGAACCACAAAAGATGTTCAGATATCTTGGCGCCATGGGTAGAGCACCCCCTTCTCCGCGCTGAGCGCGCCCCGGGCGCCCTCTCCTGCGCGCTTCTGCCCCTCCCCTTCCCCCGCCTAGGCTTTGGGGGAGGGTACGGAGGAGGAGCCACCTTGACTCCATCTTAGTCGAGTTTCCATCCTCGAAAATCCTGATCCATTCGGGTTTTTTCCTCCAAATTTTCTCCACTCGGAGCCAGAAGCACCTCTGTCCTGAGAACAGAGTTAACAGAGGAGCTCATACTTGCTGGATTTAAAGTTACTCCTTCAGCCAAACCTCTCTGTCCCCCACTGCTGCCCAGCGGTCCCCCCCATCCTCACTCCATCCTGGCCCAAATTGTTTCCCAAAGCTGGTTTTGTGAAAACACCAAGGCGGAGAAATAATTTAAGGCTACACAGCCGATGCACTCGGCGTGTGCATAATGTGGATTACGTGCTGCAGGGAAAGGTATTCTGAGCAATGATTCACTCCAGAGGCGATTTTTACAGGAAATGGAGCCTCCTCCCCCTTCTTTACTACCCCCTGAGGGCAAATATTTAGCAGCATTCTTCAAATCTTGCCTAAACCATCCGGAAGCCCACCAGATAAGCGCGCCGGCAATAATATTTTATTACACTGCTCCAGCGGCCTCCCGGAGACCAGCCGTGGTCAGCTGGCCCTCCCAGTCCGAAATGACTTGCCAGGTCGTCCGACCTCCCCAGACCACCCCTACCCAGCTGTCCGGCTTCACATGCCGGAGCCGGGTTAGCGCGGCAGGGTCCGCCCAGGACGAGCGAGATCCGAGGTCTCTACCGCAATCGAGCCCTAGAGCGCCGCGGCTTTGGGAAGAGACCAGCAGCTGTGGTCAGGCCAGGTCCTGCTCCGCAGGCCGGAGGGCAAGCGGGAGGCTGGGGTAGGCCTGCGAGGAGTTCGACCGGTGGCTGCGATGCCCTGTAGAGCTGAGGGAAGGCGCGAGCGCGCGGTGGGGTGAAAACACTAGCCGGACCGAGCCCCAGTCCCGCAGCTCTCTGCCTAAGGATTCGCCGGCGTGCGGGGAAGGGAAGGACCCCGAAAACCCGGAAGCCCAAGTTCCTGCCGGAGCTACAAATGCTGCGGAAAGGGGAAAACAAGGTGTCCGGGCTGCCGTCCGGCGGCGCTTCGAGTTAAGGAAACGGCTATCTAGCCAGCGTCTGACTAAAGAGGAAGAGATGGAAGGCTGGAGGACTGTTGCTTTTGTGGTTGCTTCCCCCGCGGCTTCCAGAAAAGACAGGCGCGTTGGGGCAGTTTGAACAAAGCCCTTTCCCGTGCCCTGCGGAGGCCCAGGCTGAGGTCTGCGCGCCGCTCGCTTCTCCGCAGGCTGCGGCTTGTGAGCCCAGAGCTCCGCTGCAGCCCGCTCGCTCGGTTCTGGTCTTGCAGAGTATTGCTAGTACACCGGGCCCTCTGCAAGGTGCTGGCATCTGCCATTTCGAGTGCACAGGCGCCGCTTTATGAAAACGAGTGAGAAACGTGCAGAATATATCAATGTTCCTTTTTGCCCCTCCTTCCCACCCCCATCCCTGCCAGCACCTACAAGACAAAAACTTTCCTTCCTCCCTTCCTTTTCTTTCTATAAATCCCTGCCAGCACCTACAAGACAGAAACTTTCCTTCCTCCCTTCCTTTTCTTTCTATAAACCATTCTTAAAAAGAGAGAGAGAGAAAGAAAAATCATGCAATTATGGGTCTACAAAAAATGATTTTTTTTTTTTTTTTTTTTTTTTGTCTCAGAAAACAGAGGAGGAATGGAATTTGAGGTCGGTTCCTCTTCTCCCCGGAAATAATTCCCAAGACACATTCTTATCCCATCGCTTAAGCACCTCGTTGGACATTAACGCAAAACAGAAAAAGTACTTTCGCTCAGATGAAGAGCACAAGAGAAAAAAACAAGGCACTGAGGTGATACCTGCAGCCTGGAAGTTTGCAGGCCCCTGGGAAGCCAGGTGAGGCCACCCCCTCTCCCTCCGGAGCTGCCGGAGACACTCAGGTTTCCCGGCTTGACATCCCCACACACACACTGCCGCCACCACCCGGGTCGCCAGCACGCTGCCTCCGGTCCTTCCTCCTCCCCACGGCTCTCAGCGCAGCAAGCTGGGCGGGTGGATGAGTGTGGAGAGGCAGGGCTGGACCAGGCTCTGGCAGCCGGCCTGCAGCAGCCTGGGAAAGGTCCAGAATCTTATCACGGGGCTCGGTAACCTGGGAATGTCTCCTCTCCGACCCCGCGCCAGGCCAGCCTGACAAAGTTCAGAAGCGCCATTTTCTCGCACTTGTGGCTGGGTCTGGTTGTCTCCGCGACTCCGCCTCGGCGAGGTCGCTTCTCCACCTCAGATCCCCAGCCTGTCTCTACCGGCCGCTAAGGAAGTCGGGGCGAGCTCCTACCTAGGGGTCTTGGGAGGGGCAGCAGGCTGCGGGGGGTGGGGTCCGCACCACCCTCGCTGCCGCACCATTGTTCCGGGATCGCTGTGACCGCCACAAAGTGTAACCTTTCTGCAGGGACAGTTGCTTCCAAACTCAGGCCTGAGATTCAAATCTGGGAGAATCTCAATTCCTGAGAAATCTGCTCCTGTTCGCAGCCTCCGCGACTTCAGGAAATGAAACGCCATTAATATTTGAAAAGGCAATTATTTTCCTGTTGAATCTAGAACTGTCTTCATGAATAATTTGTAGTGAGGTCTATTGCCATTTAAGAAATATTTTGTTGAGTCCCCCCCCCCTTTACTCATTCATTACTTAGGAGGGAGGCTTGAGGAAAGAACAGAACAGGCCAGGCTCCGAAGACTTTTGTTTTGTTTTGTTTTAACACAAGCAGTAATGAATCAGGACTGAGCGGAAGGAACGCACAGAATTCTGTCCTGAATGGACGCAAACCTGAGCCAGACTGGGAGCACTGAACTGGCCTCGCTGCTGTAGGGCGATCGCTCTAAGAATTTAACCATTTTCTGCTTCACAGACTTCAAACAGTGGGCCGGCAAAGAGCAGTAAAAGTTTGTTTGTTTAAAAAAAAAAAAAAAAACTGTCATTTCAGATGAGTTCCTTCTTCATCTCAGGAATGTGTGTCTACTTTTGGGGTGTCGCTGCCAGCTCCTGGAGTAGCAAGCCTGCTAGCCAGGGTCAGGATCTCACTCTTCCCACCATGTAAGAAGGTGGGAAACCCCTGAAAAGGGCTTGGAAAAAATGTACTCTGGGGAAGCTCAAAAGTAAAGTCCAAGACTCAAAGTGGACTTTAGCATGGCCTCTGCTTGTGCTGGTGTCCAAACCCTGGACCTTCCCCTAGAAGGGAGGGTCTGGGGGAGGGCGGGATTTGGCAGCACCAGCCTGGGTGAGTTCTCTGACTTTTGCAATTGTTGTATTCAGCAAGCATAAGGATGAGTAGCTAAAACACTGGGTAGTAAGGGACATGGGGCAGCAAGCTGGAACTTCATTTTCACCAGTCCCCACTCCCCCAAGTGGGGGAGGGGAGGAGAAGTGGTAACTTCTTAAACTTGGAGGGAGGGGAGGAGAAAATCCTGGCTGAGTCGAGTACAAACAATGGCTGCTAAACTAATTAATGTAACTTCACAGGCTGCTCTGGAAGTGTGAAAACTTTCTCCTTGCAACAGCATTAATTAGAGATGCTTCTGGCCAGAGGAGTTCAACTTTGCAGGCTTTTCTGTGGGACTTGTTTTTTTCTCTTAACTACAACTAACAGATGTGGTTGACACATGTCCCCATTTTACTTAACAACTCTGTAAATGACATTTAAGGTAGATGGGTCCCTTTGGGTCTCTGCTAAAGTAAAAGTGAGGGTTTGCCAAACATCCCTAATACCAGGCTACCAACGCTCAAAAATAGGGCCAAAGTAATCCAATGCCGCCTTTAAATCAAAGAAAGCACCAAGGGCCTGCTCACCCCTCAGTCCAAGTGGGTCAGGTTTTCAGACTAATGGCGGAAAAGCACTGCAACACAATTCCAAAGGGACCTAGGGAGGTAAACAATTGTTCCTATGTCTTTGAGACTTTAGGGGGGAAACAGTGGTGTTTTTAAGTACCCTACAAACAAACTCTAGAAACAGGAAGCACATGTTTTCACACACAGGGACTCAGGAATGTCACCGTTGTTCCCCAGAGCAAAAATTCTGCACTTATCCTCCCTACATACAACCTCCAGATAACTTCTGTAATTCTAAGAATAGAAGCACAAAATTAATATTTTATGACCTTGTTTCATGGAAACAACAAAATACCCTCCCCCGCCCCTCAGTTGGGCCTTGAGGTAATCCAAACTCGAGGCCCCGCTTCCCCAGAGGGTTCCAACGAGACAGCGCCGAATACTGACCTGTGTGAGTTCGTTTGTGTATTTTGAGATTTTCTGATCTAGCAAAGACCTTCCCACACCCCGGGAAAGGACAGGGGAAGGGCTTCTCGCCCGTGTGCACGCGGATGTGATTTACAAGTTTGTATTTGGCTTTGAAGGGCTTGCCCTGGCGCAGACACTCCTCCCAGAAGCAAATGTGGTTGGCCTGCTCCGGGCCGCCGACGTGCTCCACGGTGACATGCGTAACCAGCTCGTGCATGGTGCTGAAAGTTTTGGAGCAGAAGCGCGAGGGCGCGGGGCAGTCAGCCGCCTGCCACTTGCAGATGAGCTCCTGTTTGATGGGTTGGCGCATGTAGCGGAAGAAGGCGCCGGGACCGTGGGGCGCCGCGAGGTTCACGGTCAGGTTCATGCCCCCATAGCCATGAAGGGCTGCAGCAGCTGCCAGGGTGTCGCTTCGGGCTGCAGGCCCGGGCGCGAAAGGCTCTGGCCGCGCATACATGTCTCCAGGGAGCCCCAGTCGCAGGAGTCCATTCAAAGGACGGCTGGGGGAGGCCTGGGGAGGCTGCTCGTGGAGGCCCGGGAACACCGAGGGGCTGGAAGCAGCGGCGAGCTGGGGGCCATGGTTTCCAGAGCTGCTACCTGTTGTCGAGACAAATAGCACGCATGAGAACCGGTGGCATGGACTGCGCACTCCCTGGGTCCAGGGGGGCAGGCCCAGTCCAGCCACACCACAATCTCTGCCATCAGCCGTGGGACTGGGAGCCAGACGGCGCCATCACTGAACCGAATGGACAGAGCCAGGCCAAACGTTTCTGCCGCGGCTGGGCGGACTTGCTGTCCAGCGGAGTCCCCTGATGCACCATGAGCTGGATGGGATGGTGGCGACGGGATAGTTGGAAGGGGCAATAGGAAGCGAAAGGCTGAGTCTGTGGGTTGCTGGGGGCTCTGCTCCAAAGGGGTCTGACCTCGCTCCCAGGCACTTTGGCGGCCAACACCCTATGGTGCTGCCAGGCCCCGCGCCCTGCCAGGAATGGAGGTGACGGAAATGCTGATGTTGCAGGTGGTGATACTGAAAAGTGGTGGTGGTTCTGAAGCACCCCAGCCATGTATATTAATTTCAGCGTCCCCCTTGGCTGGGAGAGGGCAGCCTACTGCACGCCGGCCCAGGCTCCCCGGAGCTCCCGGTGCCAGGCCGCTCACGCCACCGTCACCTGACAGAGGGGAGGGGAAATGACAACCACACAACTTCTGTAAAGTTCCCCCCCGCCCAAGTTTTGAGTTTTGGCTTCCACACCCCCTTTCTCTTTCTTGGTCTTTAAAGCCTACGTGAAATCCCGCACACTACAGAGGCAGCAGCGGGGCGCATGAGCAAGTGCAGAGAGATTCGGGACCGTGGCCCGGACCCGCCGAGAGGAACAATCGCGTCGATCGCTCATTGGCCTGCGGCCGAGCCCGACGTCAGTGATGACAGGTCCCGCCGCACGCAGGGTCTCTCTCTCTGGTTCTCTGGCTCTCTTTCTCCTCGCCCCCTCCCTCTTTCCCTCACCCCACCCCCGACAGCATCTCACCCTTCTGCTCATGCGCTCTGACCCGGGCACAGCTTCTTTTTTTTCCTCCCCCTGAGCCCCCTACTCCCCTCCCCAAAGCTGGATGGATCCGCTTTGCTCCTCCGCTCCTGGAAGCGAGCGGGGCTGGGCTAAGCCTCTATTCACCACAACTTCGGGGAGGAGGCGTTGTGATGTTTTCTCAGCAGCCCAGTCGGGGCTGAAGGGCTGCAAGGTGTGTGTGGGGGAGCTGGGGGTCTGCTTCGTCAGCATTTCCCAGGAGTAGGGAGGGCAGAGGAGAAAGGGATGGAGCCGGGAAGGAAGCTGCGGAGTAGGTGGTCAGGATGGGAGAAGTGCCTAGGCTAGAGATCCTTGGGCCTAATTTTATATTCTCACTTTCTGGGAAATTTCTCTTTTCCCCCTCATCTTTCTCTTCCTCTTTGTCCCTCTTATTTTCCACAAATCCTCATTTCACTTTGCCTTCCTTTCTTCTCCCGCTCCCTGGTCTTCTGCTCCGCTCTCTTCCGTTTAGCCTTGTCAGCACAAGTCCCTGGTGCCTGGCACCCTCAGATACCTGCAAATCCAAATATCTGGCCCTGTCTAGAACCAGGATTAGACAGGGGGTAGTGATGACCTGGGAGAGGCTGGCCTCAAACCCACACCCTCCTTAAACTGTCCTCCCTGCCACAAACCAAGTGGAGTGTGGCCAGCAGGCGACAGAAACAAAGGAGAGGGACTTGCAACCAGAAGGAACAGGTCTCAGCCCCCAAATGTTCCCGAGCTAATCTGGGCTCTTTACCCTGTGGTCAAACTGAGCTGCTGGGAAAAAAGTTTTAAAGATGACTTCCACATTCAGCTCTGGCCACGTGTTGCCTGCGCGCTGAGCCTTGCCTACCTCCTCTCATCTCAGAGCTCTGTAAAGAGTGGATGGCAGGTTGCCTGATCTAGACTCTGAGAGCCCTATGGACGCATGGCCTCCACCAGCAAGATGCTGTCCGGTGCTGCAGGCCTCACCGTGGTGGTGGCGGCGTGGGGTTTGTTGGTTGGAGAAAACTTCAGTTCTGGCCCAGTCAAGTGTGGCATAAGTGGGGGAGGGGAACCGGGATGGAAGTGTCCTTTGTCTGCACAGACTGGCTAGGGTCAGCTGCAATGTCTGGCAATTTAAAGGGCTGCTGGCCAGGACCCCTGCCTTGCTCAGTGTAGCCCCAAATGCCAGCTTAAGTGCTCAGGCCTTTCTGGCAGCCACAGAAAGCAGTTCCAAAACAGAGAAAGTCTTTGATTCTTTAAGAGAAGTTTTAAGGATTGAGTACAATATTCTGTACCCCATTAGCAGAGGTAAGAAGTGGAACTCTGACTCCTAACTGATTAAACCCCACCCACTGCCAGCCCCAAGGACTGTTCTTACAGATTTCCTGGTCAGTAAATAATTTTTTTTTTTTTTTAGTGAATACATTTTAAATTTTGGAAAATAATTAGCTTATTTATAATGGTTGGCAGGTTCTTTGAGAGTTTTTTCATTTAATGATGTGCTGCTTCCCACTAAGGGCTGCACTTAGGTAGGAATTAACTTTCACAACAATTGCTGTCACGTTGACAAGCCCAAGTCTTTCTGGTCCTCTGATGGGAGGAGTTTGGGCATCTATGCCAACAGATGCTGCCTAAAAACGCGAGAAGAGAGCATGTGACAGCCTGACACCTCCTACTCACAGAGAAGGGCTTCCACACAGTGATTTTGAAACTAGACATTGAGGATTTGTCCTCCAGCCTGGCTTTCACATTTCCCCTCAGGCTCACTTTGACTTTACCCTTCAGGTTAGAAGTATCTCCTATCTGACCCCTTGCTCTATTTTCTCTTCCTGCAAGCCCTGGCCAGGCCTTGGTTCTAGCACAGTGTTTCCACATCTCAGTGAATCGTTTCAAGTCCCCATCTCATAGGTGTCTGCTAAATAATGCTGCTGCTTAGACCAGTCTGGGCTGAACTCATAAAATCCCCCACACACCCACACAAAAACAAAAACATCAAACCAACAACAACAAAAACAAAACAAAACAAAACAAAAACCAGAATGTGCCCCTCTCTGGGATCCTTTGTCCAGCTGTTTCTACTGACCATACCTCAACCCAGAGCTTGGTGAACTTCTGTGGCATTCAGGCCTCAGTAAAAGAGCAATTTTGCAATAGTTCAGCAATTAAAATTTTTTTTCTACCACTTGAACTTGGGTGATCTATAACCAACTGTCCAGGATCTTTGTCAAACTCATCATCTGCTTTAGCTTTAAAACGAAGTTGCACATGTGTGAATCCCCTAATATACACACTGTAACCCCAATTCCATTGCAAGCTTAGAATAATAATACTGACAGGACAGGGGTCTTTAGTTGTTTTAGGCTGTGGATCTCTTTGGAAGCCTGGCAAGCAGGCCCATTGAATTCCTAACCATCCTATGTTTTTTGCCTATATTCATAAAAATATAAAACACTAACCTGCCAATTGAATGTTATGAAAATAAAGATGCATGTTCCTTCCAAGTTTATAGAACTCCTGGATTCTAGCTACTATCTCTGTGGACTAAAGGAAGAAGGAGCTAAAGTTTTATACACGAACACTGTTAGTATTCTACACAATCTTTCTTAATAACTTTACCTTTGAAAAGCTTTGAACATGTGTATGACTTTTCCTGCTAGCAGCAAAAGGGCAGACACATCTGATTCAGCCAAAATCACTGACAGTAGTCTGGCTGAGTGGAGCTCCTTCTCAGATGCAGCCTTCCTTAAAGTGCTGAAAACATCTGGACCCATCCTGGGTAGATGCTTCTTGCTTGAGTAGCCAGGGGTCAAGCAACCAGCAGGTCACTGAGGTTGCCTGCTCCTTGCTAGCTCCTTGGAGCCATATGGTCTGTATCTTGGTTGGCTAAACACAGCAATGTGACCAGACATTCTCTGAGAAGGATATTTCCCCAGAGACAGCAATAATGAGAAAAAACTTCTTTGTATCACTAATATTTACAGATAAAGAACTTAGGGCAATTACCTAAAGGATATCGAAGCTGTATCTCTTAAATAAGCACCTAAGCAGTATCCAATTAACCACAGATGACAGGTAGTGTGGCACCAATGTTTTAGAGGGATATTTTAGCCCAGAGGGATCCCTTTGAGTCTTTGAGAGCCCAGAAAGAAAGAAGCCCAAGTTTCAGAGTTTATCATTTGGGCAATCTAAGGAATGGTGTCCCCTCAGAGATCCTCAGATTTTTATTTTTTTTTTCCTGAAACTTACTTCACTACCCTTCCCTTTGACACCAGAAACATAGCTAAAGCATTCTATTTCTAACCATGCACAGGGACGTAGTATTGTCAAGCCCACAGAGAAAAAGAATTTATTTGCAGAGAAAAAGAATATTGTACAGTCCAGAGGTCTTTAGCAGATGTCAAAAAGAAGTGCTGGAAGCTTGCTATTGTGAGAGGCTATTTGGAACAGATTCCAACACCACAACCCAAACATCCCTCCATCTCCAAAGCTTCTGCAAAACGAGTGCCCAATATCATGTCCTAAGCACTTTTACTTGCCCCAGCCTGACTGATGCAAGGGCATAGAAAAATGGTTTTTATTTGCTGGTCCTACCATCTGCCAGAGCTTTTCATATCACCATTTCAAATGTCTGACCTCTTTGCCTTGAAAAGAAAAAAATGGAGGCAATTTCAGATCAATATCTAGGCTATTTCTCCATTTTGATCTTTCAAGCAATGCAAAATAATGATTATGTGTTGAAGGTTATACACAAAGTAGAGTCCCAGGAGCTGAGGACCACTATTCAGAGGTTGGTTAAGCACAAGCTTTGTCATATGAATCTTCTGTATCTATCTCTGCAGTCACTTGTTCAGTTCTTTCTTCCCTGTTTCTGGCCTGGTTGACACCCTAAACGAGGCAAATCTCTTTAGAGGCTGTTCACAGACAGGCTTCAGTATTTCTGCAGTAGGATGTTGTCTCTCATCTTATAGAAAGGAATAACTTAAGCCCCAGCAGCCTGCCCATATGTCTAAGACCAAATTGTGCAAAGGAGAAGGAAACTATCAGGATTTTGAAATTAAAGGAGGATATTCTTCTCTACTGTGGAAACCCGGGCTTTAATCATCATTAATGAAACTAGGTATGGAAGAAAGTATGCTTGGAAAGAATTCAACTTTCAAGTAAGAATTCTGCAAAATGTCCTTTGACAGAAGATTAGGAAACGTTGCTAAAGGATCTTCCAAAATAGCGTTAAGAGATTGAAACAACCAAATTTACATAATAACCACATCTCTCTTGAGACTTCAGCCATCAAATCCTGCTCCAAATAATAGAAAAGAGCCATGTCTGAGTTGTCCATTCAACTTTTGTAAAGAAGGTTACTCTGTCTACCAACAAGAGAACATCTTTGGGGGCAACCATCACTAGTGGCATAGTTGAACTGAGAAAAACTAGATGCCTGGAAGGGAAAGCACCCAACCCTAAATCATATGCTTATTCTAAATGGAATATTAAATTAAATTCTCCACAATGAAGGTATTCCTGACAGAGCAGCTGTCAGTCACTCCCTGTTCAGACACCACATTGTGGGAATGTCGTTGCTGCCACATTGCAGAAGGCTGGTGTCCCTGGTAAAGATGATGTATATCATGTAAACCCCATCACTGAGATCAAAGTCCGCTTCTTTCATGGAAGCCAATACATGTCAAACCTCATTCCAATCAAATCGTCTGGAAATGAATTCAAGATGAATATGTCATAGAATAATGTGACAGTGGAATTGCAGAAGGTCAGGGGTGGTTGTTTCAATGAGAGAGTCGTCAAATATTAATTCTAGAACATCCAGATGAGTAGGCATTGAGTGGGATTAGCCGGCTGCCGGTGGGAGTGAGACGTGGTGTCATTGATTTGTGTGCAAATGTACCGAATACCAAGGTGTAGCTCTAAGTTTCATTTGAACTCAAGAAACACTCCCCAAATCACAACCCAATATCACCAAAAGACAAAACAAAACTTTCTACTTAAAAAAGAAAAACAACCTTCAGGAAATCAGAAGAGGATTTTAACTTACTTGACTCTTTCAGAGCATTTCTGTAAAGCCGTAATTGTTTCCTCATCACTAAGGAAGTCTTGTATCTCATTTTCTGACTTTGAGCCTGTTTGGGAAGAAAACAGTGACAGTTACTAGTTAAACAATTTCATACATGTTTATGTGGCAAGATTCTTAGACATAAATGTATGAATTAAAAAAGGTGTTGGTCTAAAGATAGCCTTTTGGTCTTTAAACATTTTCAAATACGGAAGCTAAAGGAAAGGACTCCGCTGGGAATTGCAAAATGATCCATCTTTGGTGATAAAAATATTGAAAAAAAAAAACAAAACATAGTTTTCCAGCTAGACTTTTATCTGAAACTTATTTGTTGCTCTGATCTGAAAGTCTAATTAAGCATTCTTTTGGTCAGTGCTCACAAATCCCTAACTTCTAAAATTTGAATTTATTAGAATCCCCATTATGTTTTTCAGGTTTATTAATTGACTTTAATGAGGTTTGGTGGGAAAATCCCACTGTTATTTTAGAGGTTGGTAGGTTAAAATTTGATTTACAAATGTTGGAACTGAAAGTTGGGGAATTTTTTTCCAGATTTTCAGATCCTGTTCTATTCTTGGTGGTGTGGAACTTAGTCTCATATTATCCACAGCCCTAGACCCATTAGGGACTCACCACTGTTTGATTTTTCTAAGTTATTATAAAACTCACTTAATGAAAAAGGTATTATTTTTACCATTTGGGTCAGACGCTCCCCATTTCATAGTCAAGAAGAGTTGAAATAACACTCCCCAATATAGCCATTTCTTATCACACTCACATTGTGGCTACAGCCACCAAACCATTGGTCACATTAAATTCTTAAAACCATCCTGAGACCTCTGTGTTTGTCAGGCAAGGCTGAAGGCTGTGGAGCTGCCAAACAGAAGCCATCCACCCAGCCTTGACCCTCAATTTGGCCTGGAAAGACAAACAGTCATTGAAAAGGTCTCAGTCTGGACAAACACAGCGAGTCTTCTGTCAATGAGGATGTCTGCCTGCCTTGACACTCCAGCCCACAGAACAAGCGGTTGTTTAACTTGTTGAACCACAGGCCAAATCCAAGTGGGGCTCTGTTATCTCAAAGGGTATCTAATTCTCTATAGGCAAAATCTTTTTCTCTCCTGCTTAACCCCCAACCCAGATCCAATGAACTTGGCACTTTTCACCCTTCCCTTGCCCCTCTTTTTCTGGGTCCAGGCCTGGGAGGTAGGGGTAGACTCACCTTTTCCCAGAAGGTTTTATTTATTTTCAATTGTTTCTAACCAAAAGGCATCCTTCCCCAAAGGTTATAAGCTCCTTCCAGCTCAAATCAGGAAAGAAAGGAGGCCCAACTTTGCATTCCTACAGAAGGGCAGCATGCTGGGCGTCCTCGCTCTGAAATTTCCTCATGGCAGGATGTCTGGCACGGAAAAGTCCTGGTTGGTTGGCAATAATAGAATTTACTTTTTTCTTCTGAGGCAAAGGGTGTGAGGTTCCCTAGAGACCTCTGTCTATTGCCCCCAGCCCAACTTCTAAGAGGTCTGGGTCACTTCTACCCTCAGTCCTGCAGTCCTTCGGGCATTATAAACCCATAGCCATGCAAATGCACGGTACAGAGGTTGGTCTAATGCAGGCAATGGGGACTTTAAGAAGCTCTCCTAGAATTCTAGGACCCTGCCTGTATAAGGAACCACACAATAAACATCTTTGGTTCAAATTCTGATGCTATTGAACAAGCAAACAAGTCCTGAAGAAGGGATTAGAAAATTTAGAATCAGTCCCTAGAGCCCCTGAAGTGAGGGTTTGCCGGGATACAGGAGCCTCAAAAAGGTCTTGGTTTGGTTTCTCCCCCAACCGTTCTCCCCACATCAGGGAGGGCCACAGAATTACTATTAAAGAGCCCATCTTGGAGACTTTTTAGAATTGCATTCCTGACTGCACCTTGAGAAGAGGAAGGGGACCAGGGCGCCCCAGTGACGGAGAGTGCAACATGAGAACAAAGAAAGTGGGGCAGAGGGTACGTGCAAAATGCACACCTGAACGATGTGGGACCCACCTAGTCGGTCCAGAATTGCCCAAGGTCAGAGGTCAGCGGCAGCCAGCGGCTTCAGTTCCCCAGCGGCTCCACACTGATTAACCCTCAGGCGCCGCTGCAAAAGCGTGTCGCCTATCGGCTACAGCTTGGTTCTGGTGCTGCAGCTTGGCCCTGGCGGGCGCAGAGAAAAAACCCTAAACTGGGAATTCGGGAGCCAGAGACGAAACGACTCCGGGCCTCTGCCTGCTGCCCGCTGCCCGCTGCCCCAGCCGGCCGCACCTGGCCCCTTTCTGGATACTCTCCATCCGGCCCTGTAGCTTAGGGAGTTCGAGCTGTGAGACCGGGTTGTGCAAGGGCCTTCGCTCCCCTGTTCCCTAGAGGGAGGAGCTCAGGTTCCCTAGCGCCGGCCGGAGTCTGGAAAGCGTCTAGGTGCCCAGAGTAGAGTCTGCATCAGCGGATCACCTTCAGGTTCAGCCTGGACATTTAACCCTCCTTTTGAATCCTTCCCTCCCCCAGCGTGCAGGCAGCTGAGATAGAGGAAGGAAAAGCTGGACGGTGGTGCAGTGGTGGGTAGCTGCGAGGCCAATAGGGTTAGAAAGAGGGGAGAATATGACCATGGAATCCAAAAGAGTTTCCTGGAGATAGTACCAGCCGAGGGCAGCCCTGTCTAGGTTCTTAACCGTTTACTGACTCCCACTGTTCCAGTGAACCATTCCTCAACCCCTCACTTTCAGGTCCAGCCTTCGCGCCAGCCCTAGCTTTCTTTCACAGCCCAACTTTGTGGCCTTCTCGCTTGCCCCTAATTTCCAGTTCCCCTGGGGTCCAGGATAGGGGCCAGAGTCTTAGGGGCTGCGGCCTGCTCCCCAGCGAGCTAGTCCTGATTCGCAACGGGGAAAAAGAAAGCCAAGTCCCGCAACTACGCTCGGCTGCACACAGAGCGCGAATCTCAGCGGCCAGCGTCCTGAGGCAGGACCTGCCTTGCTGCCAGGTTAGGGCGGAGAAGTTCCATCTTCTCGCTGCCAGGTGGGCTAACTTGGCTCTTTGATCCTGAAGAGGGGAAGCCGAGGCCCTCCTGACTATCTCCGTGGGGGCAGGGCGAAACGCTTTCTGCAGGGGCTCCCCCCAGCAACTTCCCCCTCTACTTCTGGGGAGGAAAGCTCTGGGCCGCGATTACTCTTCTTCTCCCCGTGGTGGGGCACCCAGGGGATTTACCGGAAGGAAAAGGAAGGCAGGCGGGCAGCAAGCTACTCTCGGTTCCCATGCCAGTTGGAACCACATTTGTCCCCCTTTCCTCCCTACCTCCTATGAAGAAGAGATGGGCTCATTCTCAGCGCTGCCCTTCTGCGGAAGGGTCCCCTCCTCCCCTTAGTGTCGGTGGGGTGGGGCCTGTATCCATGGTTGGGGGGGGCAATGAAGGAGTTGGGGGAGAAAGTCTGGCTGGGCCTCTTCCTCCACTGGGGTTTGGGTGCCAATGGCCCCCATGAGGGCTCTTGCAACGCAGCTGCTGGGGGTACAGGTCTCGCCTGTCTGCCCCCTGGACTCACGCACTTACCCCACTCCACCTGTTGCCGGGATCGCCTCATTTCTGCACATCATTTCGGGGTGGCTGAGGGGGGACCACAAATCCCTCCAAGCCCCTCTTTTGTGGTTCCAGCGAGGCGGTCATCCTTCATTTCTCCTTTTCCAGCTTTCGGGAAGCAGTTAGGGAATGTATGATGAAGCAGAAATGAGCCGTCAGGATGATATTTTAATGGCTTATATGTCACGTTGGTGCATGTGGCTTTGAACTGGAGCCGCTCGTGTTTCCTGCAGAGAGCGCCGCAAATCCCACTTGATAACTTCTACAACCCACAACTTTTTTTTTCTCACATTCACTCTTACCCTGTATATTTGGACGCCTTTCCTAAAAATACCCTCTTGTCAACGTCCCCGTTGGATTTTCCACAGACTGAAGAGGAGAGAACTGACTTCTTTTTTGAGGAATTATTTTCTCTCTCCCCCTCCCAGTGGCCACCCTTCCCCCTCAGGTCCCCTCCCTTGTTTTTTTTTTTTTTTTTTTTTTGAAAGGCAGGCGAGGAGGCTTCAATATTTGTTCTCCCTAATGAGAGGAATACAGCCTCTAGAGAAAACTTCTTGCTGATAAGGTTTTCACCACTGTAGGAAAAGCAGGATCCCACTTCCCCTTGTAGATAGCAAAAACTGAGCCGCACCAATATATCTTTTTAAAAAGTGCATAATAATTTAAAACAAAAAGAACCAAGTACCAGCCTTTTCCTCCACCCCTCACTCTGTTGCCCTCTAAGCTGTCTGGGGAATGCTGGGCTTTTGGAGTGAGACTTGTTGCTAGAAACAGAACAATTGAGTTTTTTTTTTTGTTGTTGTTGTTTTGTTTTTGTCATTCGAATTTCTATTTCCCGGCACAACAAGCGCAAATGCTCAGCCAGATCCCTTTAGAGACCGGGAAATCATCCCAGACTTGCAAGTGGACTTTTGAGACCGGAGAACCCAGGGAAAGGGTAGCCGCACTCGCCAGTCCCAAATGAGAGTCTAGTCGGTGAGAACACCAAGAAACGAGAAAAAGGAGCGGCAGCCCCTGACCCTGCCTTCCTCCAGCTTGTGCTGCACTCACTGGTTACCCGGCCAAAAAAAAAAAAAAAAAAAAAATCATTTTCATTTTCTTCTGGCCGGGGCATTGGTGAGTTTCCTAACGTGGCTGCCTGTGAAAAGATGAGTTGAGGTTTCTTTGTCTGAAAAAAGAGTTTAGGGCTCTGATTCAGCTGCAAAGAAGCCAAATGAAGTTAGAAACAAAGGGCAAATTGAAGGATTCCGACTCTTGGCTTTTTGTGTTTTCCTTACTAGAAAATAATTAGACCTAATGAATATGCAGACACTTAGGCTAAACCCTCGGCCCAGGCTGCTGGGTTTTAAACAGAGCTGTGGAGAAATGCAACCTTCACTCCCCCCCAACCCCCAGCATCCGAGTGCATTTTTTGAAATGCATAAATGTTGCTCGGCTTAATTGATTGAGTCACAGGGATTTTTTTCCTGCTTTTAAGTGCTATACTTCTCTACCTTTCAACAATCATTTTAATATATAGTCAATGGTTCTTTGTGGACCGGACAAAAAGCAACTAGGCGCAGTTGCTGAATAGACTTTGCGCTAGGCAAAGACAGGTTAATCGAGGGCCGCATCGCGAAAACAAGCGAGAGTTGTATGTTTGCACTGAATCCAAATGTCTGCATTTTCCTAACTAAATCAAAGGGAGTGTTATTTCTTTTTCTGCTCACTCATCTGAAGGTAAGTAAATTTTCTCTGGCGATCAAAAGCCTGATCGGCAACAAAGACCGCGCCCGCTTTTTCCACCGTCCTGGTGTGGCGAGTTTCGGAATTTCAATAACTGTGACAAGGGTGACTGATTTGTGAACTAGAAAAGGTTTGAATGTCACAAAATTTACATTGGTCCTATCTATTGGGGATTTAAATACCAAAAAAGTATCAGGGATCTCTAGGGAGCTTTGGGCAGCCCAGTGAAACAATGGCTGTTGGGAAATTTACAGTTTTACCTGAATGAAAAGGGGCCCGGGTTGAGAACATGAGGGCTAGCGGGGGCAGACGTGGGAGACGAGAGAGAAATAACACACACAGGGGGAAAAGATAATAAAATCGACAAAAAAAAAATTCCCATAAAAAGATCAAACCTCAATAACCTGGAAAGTTAAGAGCTCTCATCCACCTGTGTTTATTTGGCTGTGGGGGCGGGTGAGCGGGCAATGTGATCTGATAAAAGTCAGAAAAATCCAGGCTAGGGGGTTATACTGAGAAATCACTAGTAAAGAGAGCGGAGTGCCCATGTGCTCTGGAGATGTTAAATTATAAACAGGAGGGAGACCAGGCAAGAGGGAAGCAAACTTCAAAAGGAGCAAATAACAAAAGCCTCCTTCGCTGCCCTTGAAGGGGGGAACAGAGAAAAGAAAGGAAAGAAAGTTGCTGAATCGGGACATTCTGGAAGTGCCTTTGCTCTGTTTACTAGCCCCAGCCTGCCTCCGGGTCTCTGGGACGCCCAAAGTCTAACCGCTCGGCGAAAAGCAGGTTTTAGGACGGAGGAGAGCGAGCGCAGGC
Organism: Loris lydekkerianus; assembly: GCA_963574355.1. Taxonomy (NCBI): domain Eukaryota; kingdom Metazoa; phylum Chordata; class Mammalia; order Primates; family Lorisidae; genus Loris; species Loris lydekkerianus. The sequence continues at coordinate 33,849 of CAUYPK010065965.1, read as the reverse complement.
GAGAGCGAGAAAGGGGGTAGTGGTGGGAATGTATATGATTGCGAGAAGGAAAAGGAATCGTGGCAAAAAAAAAAAAAAAAAGAAAAGAAAAAGAAAAAAAGAAATCCGTGAGAAGAAGGAAAAAATTTGGCTTAAAAAAAAAAGTTGCTACTCCTGGCAGCTCTGTTTGTCAAAAGGGGATGTCAAGCGCTTTACAATACCTGGGATTGATGAGGCAGGCGGGCCAATGAGAGGTGCGCAGCGCCTCGGCGCGCCCTCCGCTGGCGCGGCGGCTGCGGGCGGGGGGAGCGCGGGCGCACCAATGGGAGACCGCGTCGGCAGCACGTGACACCTCCCCCTGCTCCCATTCATCAAGGGGGGGACGGTGTCGTCCTTTCAATTCATTTATCTGCAGGAATGATTGCTGCTATCAGTCTCGCGCTCACCGCCCGGCTGAGGAGGTGAAAGTTTCTCCCCAGGAAGATAAACCGCAAAAGACAATATTGTGCATGATTTGCGCCTTTTCTTTGGCTTTTTCTTTCTTTCTCCCCCCCCACTTTTTTTTTTTTTTTTTTTTTTTTTTTGAAAAAAGCAGAGGGGAAAAAAGGAGAGTGAAAGAGCGAGGAGACAAGCCTGTGGAAAAAGAGAGAGAGAGAGAGAAAAGAAAGGGCGAGGGGCTGGTGGAGAAGTGAGGAGGGGCGCGAGGCGCGAGGCTGAGAGCGAGCGAGCAGTAGCGGCTCTGGCGCTCACATTCCTCTATGCCACAAATCCAGGAGGAAGTTTTTTTTGGGGGGCTGAGATGCTCCATGCCTTTTCCGGGCAACCTTGATGCAGGGCCCTCTCGGCAGAGACTGAGCAGCGAGAAAGTGTGAGCGGGGCCAGCTGAGTCTGCCTGGCGGGAGCTGGAGCCTGCGGTACTCGCAGCCCGAAGCCGTCCGGCTTCCCAGGCTTTGGCCAGGCAAGCGCCCGGGTGCGCCTCGCAGCAGCCTGCAGGCTAGGATTTCGCGAGGTGGGTCGGCTCCCCCTCCCTCCTCCTCTTCTTCCTCCTCTTCCTCCGCCTCTCGTTCCTCCTCCTCCTCCTCCCGATTTTCCCTCCTCGGCGGGAGAGGGTGGGGGGGGCGGGGGAGGCCGGGGCTCGCCCGGAGCAGCCACGATGCTCCTGGACGCCGGCCCCCAGTACCCAGCGATCGGCGTGACCACCTTTGGCGCGTCCCGCCACCACTCGGCGGGCGACGTGGCCGAGCGAGACGTGGGCCTGGGCATCAACCCGTTCGCAGACGGCATGGGCGCCTTCAAGCTCAACCCCAGTTCCCACGAACTGGCCTCGGCCGGCCAGACGGCCTTCACGTCGCAGGCGCCGGGGTACGCGGCTGCCGCGGCCCTGGGTCATCACCACCACCCTGGCCACGTCGGCTCCTATTCCAGTGCAGCCTTCAACTCCACGCGGGACTTTCTCTTCCGCAACCGGGGCTTTGGCGACGCGGCAGCGGCAGCCAGCGCACAGCATAGCCTCTTCGCTGCTTCGGCCGGGGGCTTCGGGGGCCCACACGGCCACACGGACGCCGCGGGCCACCTCCTCTTCCCCGGGCTACACGAGCAGGCGGCAGGCCACGCGTCGCCCAACGTGGTCAATGGGCAGATGAGGCTCGGCTTCTCGGGGGACATGTACCCGCGGCCCGAGCAGTATGGCCAAGTGACCAGTCCGCGATCCGAGCACTATGCCGCGCCGCAGCTACATGGCTACGGACCCATGAACGTGAACATGGCCGCGCATCACGGCGCCGGCGCCTTCTTCCGCTACATGCGCCAACCCATCAAGCAAGAGCTCATCTGCAAGTGGATCGAGCCCGAGCAGCTGGCCAACCCCAAAAAGTCGTGCAACAAAACTTTCAGCACCATGCACGAGCTGGTCACGCACGTCACGGTGGAGCACGTCGGCGGTCCGGAGCAGAGTAACCACATCTGCTTCTGGGAGGAGTGTCCTCGCGAGGGCAAACCATTCAAAGCCAAATACAAACTGGTTAACCACATCCGCGTGCACACGGGTGAGAAACCCTTCCCCTGTCCCTTCCCTGGCTGTGGCAAGGTCTTCGCGCGCTCCGAGAATTTAAAGATCCACAAAAGGACGCACACAGGTACGGAAACAGCTATACGTCCCCACCACCCCCAATCCGGGGCCTGGGCCCAAACATTTAAAACTCAGGGGCTAGGTTACAAACTCAGCGTTGGTGGGTGCCCGGTATCAGACAGACTCTGGCAGGCAGGCAGCCTAAGTGTGAGCTAAATTTTAGTTTGGGACTTGAAATTATGAAAAAAAAAAAAAAAAAAAGAAAGAAAGAAAGAAAAACAACAGAGCAAGGGCTGACGAGAAGGATATGGGGATATAGATATTTTAAAGGAAGATCAAAAAATGTCGGGAGAATAGGAACCCAATCCTGGCGTGGTGCAGACCTTGGTTCGCTCCAAGCCGGGAAAGCTGACCGGCTACGGGCAGCTGCGGAGGCGCCAGCCGTTCAGGCTGCAGATAAATCTGTAGGCTTGCTTGCTGCCAGCATCGGATTTTGCCACAGGAAAGGGCTGAGAAAATGGAACAGATCAGGTTAAGGGACATAGAAAGAAACAAAACAGAAAGAAATAGAAAGGCTGGGGAAAAGGAAGTAATTCAGAGCTCAAGGGGCTTTTGGAGGCTTATTTATATTTGAAGAGCCCAATTTTAGTAGTGACTGGTTCTACGAGTGGATTTGAGGGGTGGAGAGAGTTGGCTGAACCCGAGGAAGTTCTTTTTGTCGATTAGATTGTATGGGAACTACTTTCAAAACGCGAGATTCCCTGTTCTGGCCTTTAAAAATAATAAAGATACACCTCGGCTGTAGTTACAAAAAAGTTCTCGGGAGCACAGGGCTGTAGTCTGGGATCTGGCAAGACATTCTGGGCCCTTTGTGCCCAAGAAATTGGGGGTTCGGTTTCCTTCCCTGTTCTGGTTTAGTCCGAAAAGGTCTAAGAACTGAGCTTGGAACTCCGGGTTTAACGCTGGAGTCAGAGAAGAATTTGCAGCGCGGAGTTCCCTCCCGCCCAGATTATCCTATAAAAATGTGAATGTATACGGGGGAGGGAGGTGATGAGGGGGTGTGGAGCTACCGGGAGGGTGTGGGGGGAGGAGAGAAGAGCAAAACAGCAGGGGAAACGGCCCCGGAAGGCGAAAACTAGAAACCCAGAGCTGGGTAGAAGCAACCTAAAATTGAATGTATAGCCTCAGGCCAGAAGAAACAGCTTCCAGACCTGATGCTACTTTGAAACCTAAAAAGGACTACTACGAATAGTAATTTAAAAGAAACCTAAAAAGAAAATGTAGATCTCATTGTATTGGCAGTTAAAATATAGTTAAGCTATTTATAATTCCAGCGCAGATAAATGAATTTATTGCAGTCCCGGGCTGTTAAGCTTGCAAAGTGCTAATTCTGGGGTGCTGGCTTTTTATTTTGTTTTAATTTTTTCTACATTTGTTTAATTTTTTAAAAATGGCTACGAGTTTTGTTCTAATCAGACCCCTTTCTTTCCTTTTGCATCAGGCGAGAAGCCCTTCAAGTGCGAGTTCGAGGGTTGCGACCGGCGGTTTGCTAACAGCAGCGACCGCAAGAAGCACATGCATGTGCACACGAGCGACAAGCCCTATCTTTGCAAGATGTGCGACAAATCCTACACGCACCCAAGCTCACTGCGCAAACACATGAAGGTAATCGCCGCGCTCTCGCCGCCGGCCTTGGAGGAAGGAGCCCTCTCTGCTCTCAGGCCTTGGTGGGGAGGCGAGTGACAGGCAGGAGGGAGCCTGAGGAAGCTGGAAGGCTGAGTGGGGCTGGGCAGGAAGGGCAGGGCGGGGGGCTGGAAAAGCGGATAAGGGCCATTTGAAATTCACAGTTTCGTAACAAAAGTGAAAAGGAGCGAGCCCTTGAGCAGACAGAGGCCGCTGCCGAATTTGGCTCTAGCAGCGGGTTGTCTTTGGCAAAGATGCGGCGGTTGCGCTGACAGCGTTGGGTGGAAGAGCTGGGGTCTGCGCCCAGGCCTGAGCTCTCACCTCAACCCGGGCAAGCCAAGTTCAGGGAGGGGACCATTCCGGCTCTGGCCTCCAATTGTCGCCCCCTTTCCCAGCCTAATTTTCTTTTGTGAGTCCTGGGGGCGCTGTCCTTGCCTGGAGCATGGTCTCTGCAGGACCGTGGAGGAAAAACTAAACACCAGTCCGGCGAGCAGGGCCTTCTCGGTGGTCCGGGCGGCCCAGGGCTGCAGAAGCAGAGGGTGCTCGCGGCCTTCACCCGCCGCGCCGACTCTTAATCTCTGTAAAAAAACGAGACTTTGTTTCTACAGGTTCACGAATCCTCCTCCCAGGGCTCGCAGCCTTCGCCGGCTGCCAGCTCCGGCTACGAGTCGTCCACGCCGCCCACCATCGTGTCTCCCTCCACAGACAACCCCGCCGCCAGCTCCTTGTCCCCCTCGTCCTCCGCCGTCCACCACACAGCCGGCCACAGCGCGCTCTCTTCCAATTTTAACGAATGGTACGTTTAAAATCAGAAACAAAACACCGAACAGAACCCTATTTAAGAGACTGAGACACACGTACACACGATGTTACTGAAAGAACCCAGCGAGTAAAAGCAGCCCCTACACAGACCCCGCAATCCTATTTTTTTTAAATCTGCCAATAGACCTAGGACGCTAAGAGAGGAAGCCTCAAAGCGTTTTACATTTTTTTCTTTCACTTTCTTTCTTTTTATTTTATTGTTTTATTTTTTGGAAAAGACTTGGTAGCCACGGGGAGGGGGGTGTGGAGGAGGAGGCGGCTGCCTGACCAAAGGCCGCCAATTCGGAAAGGCCGGTTTCTTGCCTGATTGGGGCTTCAGCGCTTTTTTTTTTTTTTTTTTTTTTTTTGCTTTGCTTTCTTGTAAATACAGAATTATTAGCTTAAAACTGTACTGTTGAATTCTGTACATAGTTATATCTTGGTTGGAGCGGGCGGGTGGGATCGTGGAGTTGTGGTCTTTGCATTGGGGAGGGGGAGGGGGGAGGGGGAGGGGAGGGGCGGCCGAAAGCCAACTGTTTGTATTGAATGGCAAGAATGTTCTAGTAAATGTGTACCAAAATGTGAATTACTTTGTACGATTACAGTCTCCACGTCGACCTAACAGAATATTATTGGTATTAATGTGCTTTTTTTTTTTGTATAAAGTGCAAACATTTCGTCCCAAAGTCTAAGTACTTTAGTGCAGTAAAATGTTGTTTCACGTCCTGTCAAGAATTCGTATAGTATGAGCCTGGATCTCCGTGTCAAACTGTTCCATTTGTTTATGTAAAGTGATATTAAAAAAAGATATAAACTATAACTGTCCGTTACTTTTGGCAAAAGCTACAACCACATAATGTATATAATCCCTAGTTTCCATATTTATCCGCATGTAAAGGGCCGGTTTATCCATGTTACAGCTCTTCAATATTTATGGCTAGAACTCGTATGTACACTTTAGTTTCCAGAACTGTTTGGTAAACTTTCGTACCTTATTAAAGATTCTTAAATCTCAGTAATTGTGGTAGGAATTTCTTCTTCACCCACCAGCAACCTGCTGCCTCTTCTGCCCCTCTTAGTAGGTATCTGGGAAAGCTCTCCAGTCTCCCAGCCTTCCCTTTCTGTCATTGCAGGTCATATAAACGTGATAAATGAACGCTACCCTGCTGGCTCTCTGAGAGGGTGTAATTAGTATTTATATCAAAATTTATGAAACAAATTTTCGGCCGCAGTATAATTTAAATGACCTTTGCAGATGTAGAATAACAACCATAAAAATAACAGAAATAGATTGCGCAGGCGACATCAATATTAATGCAGGCGAATTGTGAGAAGCTCAGGGGTTTGCTTGGCAGCATTGCAAATGAACTTGCAGAGAAGGTTCTGCTGCCCCCCAAATTAAATTCCCCAGGCTGAATCCCAGTTGCAGATTTACAATATCATATTTTAAATTGTTGTCTTCAATTAAACTACTTACGGCCGTAAGTAATTTTCAGGATGTCAGTGCCTGCGTTTCCAGGCCTTCCTTCTTTGTACAAAAGTAAATGGCCATAAAAAATTTTACTCATATTTCTTCAAACATAATGGTAATTTAAATTAATTACTTCCTATTATATGTTATTATTCCTATAATTTTGCCACTATTATTAGTTCTCTCAAAAATACATTTAGAGAAGAGGTTTGTTTATGTAATTTGATTATCTTTCTATCTTCTTTTATTTATTTCTCATTTACTTAAGAAATTCGTTCCATTGGCTGGCGTTGATACAGTAAATTTGTAAATGAGGAGACAATATAAAAAAATCTAAATTACTTGTGCTTAATGACTGTAGCAGAACGCCTTTTCTCTAAATCAGATTGTCTTTCTTGCAGTTTAGTTTGATAGATTTGCAAGCTATGCTGCTTCCGCGAAGTTAGCTGTGCTGGTTGGAACGCAGGCTTCTTTGTCTCTGGTTGTAGCTTGCATGATCGCCCCATTAGGCAGACAGCATAGCCAGAGATCACAAATCAGGCCCTTGCCTGTAGCTGCAAGGGTGTGGGGTGTGGATGTGTTAGAATGGGCTGCAGAAACTGACTTTGCTGTAGGCAAAGAGGAAAGTGGACCTGCTTGTTTAGTACACTATGTGTGTTCAGAAAGCCACAGGCCATACTGACATTGAGAAGGAAAACCCCACAAAGTATGAAAATTTCTTATGATACATCTATTTTAGAGGAAAATTTGACCAGTAACAGAATAAAAAATGTTAAATTCTCTTTAAAAATCCTTTGTTGACTTGTTCTTTTATCTCTTGCTACTTGTTATTTGTCACTTTTAGTCAACAAATCATCTTGATGGAGTAAGAGATTTGCTGCATTGCTGTAGCACATTCAGAACTGGGGAGGATGGTGTTTGACTTTTTAAAAAAGTGGTATTGTTTACAACAGTAATATTGACCTTTCATGAAAAGAGCGCCACCTTGCAATGTTTGGTGAGATTTAAGGAAGTTTAAGCAGGAATTGATGCTAGCTCCAAAAAGTTGTGAACCCAAAACTGGCCCTAATTGGCCTTGGAGGTTTGAAATTACCAGCATAGTACTTGAAGTGACTCCAGACATTGGGTCCCATAGTCAAAAATAGAAAGAGGAGTAAAGATAGCTTATCTTTCTAGGCAAGATGACACCTCAACAATCCTTGAGATCAGATTGGGAACCAGATATCACCTAATATAAGTATGAAAATCATCATCATAATAATAATAATGGTACTTTTGTAATTTTATAAATAGATTTAAGAAGATAGTAATATGATGAGACGATATTTGCTTATACCATTCTTCCAATTTACTACAAATTTGGAATCAAAAGTCTCATTATTTGTTATGTACCTGATGTCTATTTTGCTTTAGTAGCATAGTGCAATAATTAAATATCACACTATGCTATCTGGCTTAAGTGGGATTTTTAAAGGTAATTTTCAGTAGTAATTTTATTTCAAAACTACTTCATGTTTCAAGTATTTATTTAGACTTCAAAGGCCAACTAATTTTTCAAAAAGTATTTCAGGGATAAAGCGTGCATATGTGTATGTTTGTGAATTATCTCACTCACAGAAAAAAGAGTTTTATAATAGAAGCCAACATTTATGGCAGTTCCCCCATTGAATTCTCTCTTCCAAAACCCACACAAAAAGAAACTCATTAATGATATAGGTTGCCTAAAATAATGCTTCCAACTTAAATGTAGTCTATTATTTTGCTGGTACCTTTAATGTCTGCTTCTTGAGATATATTCTTCATACTTTTCTTCATGGACTATTAGGTTTTGAAATACATGAATGTGAACTGCAAAATATATTGTTAGACTCTATTTAGCAGGAGCTGAAGATGCTGCAAATGGCTGGTTTCTGTGTATAGCTGTAGATTTTGACTTAGGCAGAAGGCCATCCTGGTTCATACTGCAACTGTATTGTATTCTGGATACTATCAAATGATTAGAACAGCTAACAAGTTATTAAAAAGTTATGTTTTATCAACAGAAAATGCCTGAGTACCAGCAATCACATTTGAGAAATGAAGAGAAATGAGTTGTGGTATGTGTACATTTATGCAGCAAGCATATAAATGCACAAGCACCATTTATATGGGGGCTGAGTAATTTTCAAACATTTCAGATCCTTTGTTTTCTTCTTCAAAAGCTACCCCCAACTGCTTTAAGCTTTTGCAGCTGATGATTTTGATTTTTTAAAGTCAAGCATCCACGTTAACCTTTAAGAAGCAAACCACCTCCAAAAGAAAGATATAACCTTTCAATTGCCCCATATGCTTATGTTTGCTTTTTTCTTCTTCTTTTGCTTTTTTTTTTTTTTTTTTTTTTTTTTTTTTTGCATTAGCTGACAATGAAAATAACTCTAACCTTCTTTGTTGATGAGTCTGGCATTTAGATGTTTTTATCTGTTTGTGGAGTCTTCTCAGAACTTTTAAAGGGCTTGCAATAGGATTATACCCCCCCCCCCCCCGCAATACCTCACTGCAGCCCTCAAACTTTGCAGAAGCTTTCCTTCTGAGGGCAGCATTTAATCAGTGCCTGGGACACCTTATGAGTCAATGCTGGTGAAATTGGTACCTCAGCACAATGCTTTTCAGAATGTGACTTGGAAAAGGCCCTGGACTTTAAAGAGCAGATATTCAGTTTACAATACTTTGAAGAGTTATTTGTATGAAGTCTGACACACTCAGGGGCACTGGGTTTGTGCCTTTGATTGTTTTCGGCCTAGATATGCAGACATAAATCTCACACATGCCCAGCATACATTTATTTTCCTTTTTCTAACTTAAAATACGACTTGCAGATTTCTCTCCTCTTCTTTTAGGTACAGAGTTCTTGACGACTCCTAGCATCCAGTATTAGTTCTCAGAACTGTGTTCGTGGTAGGGGGAAAATCTATTGTTTTCATGAAGATGATAGCACTCTCTTTGATTTTAGAATCCTTGAAAATGAGGTGGCAGTGGAAAGTTTGACCCCAATTGTACCAGTCCACCCACTAAATGTTCATATAACCCATGGTGCATTCTCTTTTAGCTTTTTAATCACCCCAAACATTGTCTGTAATATGTACCCATTTGAACTGGTTAGACATAGAAAGTAAGATTTTTATGGGGTAACTGTATAATCAGCTTTATTTTTCAATAAATCTACTGGTTTGGGGCAAGAAATAAAAAAAAGATCCTCACTTCTTATAACATGTCACATTCAAGCCTTTTTCTCAAAGTTTATTGCAAATATAATGGTATTATAGGTACAACATATGAATAATGTTCTCCTTAAATCTATGCAAGGCTGGTTAGCTCCACAATATCTTCTTCAGCGCTAGGAGGCCAAACCAGGGGCTGTTTTTACTGTGCAAGCTGAAATCTGTCATCAACTCCTAAGATTTCCACTTTAGAGTGAGGAGCTAAAACAGTATTAAGTTTCCAGTGGATGGTATATTAAAGGTGAGTTTTTCAAGACTAAGAAATAAGATTTAGCTGTCTAGTATGGAAATGGCATTTGGCAGTGAAGATGGCAGAGACGACTGTCAACTGTCCATTTGCTGTAGGGCATATCTCTACAACCACATACAGGACAATCCGTGGTTGTGAAAGTCACTGTGATGGGAGGTGTTTCACCTATGGCACACACAAGAATCAATTCTTGAGCATGGGTATAAAGACATTGCAATCGCATCTTTCAAACATTAACTACCGCCAAAATCTTTAAAAGGCGTCCGACCTCAGCAAACGTAAACATGTTTAAAAACCGTTATTTTACAGTCTGTGTTTTGTGTAACAATTGTCGTTAAACTACAGAAAACACGGACGTAAACGATGAAAGCTCACACCGAGACTTCTTTCTCAATTTTTCTGTCCATCCGGGAAAAGTCTCGCCTCTAAAACTGAAAGTTTTGGAGAAAGGCCAGGGGTGGGGTAAGATGTGCATAAAGGAAACTTTTGCCTTGGAGAATTTCTTAAAATTGTGGAAACAGCTTTCGGGCGTAAGTGCAGGGGCTGAAATAGAAAGACGCCGCGGTAGCACCTACGCCCAGGCCCCTGCTCCTCCCCGCAGCGGGGCAGGGAAATTTGCGAATCGGCGCGGCCGGCTAGCTGAGCAGCGCGCATGCGCGGCCTGTGGCCCGGGGTTCCACGTGCTCATGAATATGCATGATTCCCCCACCCCGCCCCCAGCCCTCGCGGGCTGTGGAGGAAACTGCGCGGAGGCTCAGGCCTGTGAAAGTCGCTGGCCTGGCTCCCAAAGTAGTGTGGCGGAGAAGCTGCACGTGTATGTTTTCAAACCACACTGGTTTAAGTGAGTTCACAATCCCCGGCACACAGCAGAGGCTCGAGCGAGCTGCGGCCACAACCATCCGCACGGCGAGCCGAGTGGCCTGGCCGGGTCTCCCCCAGCCGGGCGCCGGGGCTGCGGGGTGCGCGAGCCCTGCAGGTCACTGCCGGTGCTCTGGCTGGCTGGGCAGCCGGTTTATACCGTGGCCACTGATGATTCCTCCGCCTCTTATACTCGCTCAAGCTGGGGGCTGTCTTCCTGGCTGTTTTCATATCCGTTAGTTCCTCTGGGAGGACGTCCCCTGGACTCACCGGGCCCCTGAACAGAACCGGCCAGGGTGGCAGGGGGGCGGCAGTGGCGTTTTCCGAGAGCCCACTGAGTCTTCCTTTGCCCAGATCCCAGTCTGGGAGCCTGCTTGCCTTTGTCTCGCCCTCACTTTCACTCTCTTCACCTAATTTCTCTTGCTTTCTGACTCTGTGTGGCCCAACCCCCGACCGTCCCTCTGGGAGAGCAGGAGCCATTAGGTTGAACTACTGTGCTAGGGTTTTCACTTGACCCTTTCTCGATAATATTAGTCAGCGGCCCTGTCTGTGAGCTGGGGTGGTCCCCCCGTGAGGTGGTGTAAACGTGATGGTGCAAGAACTGCCCCGGCCTACAGAAGGGAACGTGCACGGAGGGTTTGGTGAGAGACCCCCTGTAGGGCTCAGGAGCTGGATTATTCCTTTCTTTTCCTGATGACATTCTTGGGTTCTGTACATTGGGTGGTGTTTTGCTCTGACATTTCCAGAGCAAGCACATGCCTGGTGGAGTGGCCAACACTTGCAAACAAAGGGGAGGAACAGTGGACGGTACCTGTGTCACTAGAAAGTTATGTCTGTGAGTGTTTTAGATGCAATCCTGGCTCAGCAGCGGCTGCCGACATGTTCCAATCTTCTAGATCTATCTATCTATCTTTCATTTTTTTTTTTTTTTTTTTTTTGGAGAGACAGAGTCACACTTTATCGCCTTCAGTAGAGTGCCGTGGTGTCACACAGCTCACAGCAACCTCCAACTCCTGGGCTTAGGCGATTTTCTTGCCTCAGCCTCCCTGGTAGCTGGGACCACAGGCGTCTACCACAATGCCTGGCTATTTTTGTTGTTGTTGTTGCAGTTTGGTGTCACACAGCTCACAGCAACCTCCAACTCCTGGGTTTAGGCGATTTTCTTGCCTCAGCCTCCCTGGTAGCTGGGACTACAGGCGTCCACCACAATGCCTGGCTATTTTTGTTGTTGTTGTTGCAGTTTGGCCGAGGCTGGGATTGAACCCGCCACCCTCGGTATATGGGGCCAGCACCCTATCCACTGAGCCACAGGCGCCACCCCTAGATTTTACTTTCAACTGAACAGGTAGTAGTGGAGCCTGCTCTGTCACTCCTCTCACTGCCTACAGGAGAGACCTTGAGTTATTGTCCGGTTCCCAGTGCAGTCTAACCCAAAGCCGGAGCCACGCATCCCGGTTCTGTATTATTAGGCCATATAACATTTTTACCTGACTTCTACCGCTCTCCAATTCTTGGGCTTTGAGCCTGAGGTCCCTGGTAGAGGGGTTTTGGAAACGTTCTTGCCAGGACAACGCCTTTCTTTCTACCCAACTTCCGAGGCTCAGAACCCAGTAACTCGAGGATGACCAAAGAGCGCTTCCCTCGCGCGTCTTTGCCTGTCTCCCTGACCTTCACTCATGGCGGCTCGAGCGCTAGGCTCATAGACGCCGGGCAGAAGCCACTCATTCCCCGCCCCCAACGACAGGTGACTGGGAGGGAAGTGTCCAGGGCGCGAGAATTCGAGTTTTCTAGCGTGAGGTCCCGAGGCCAGAGTGCCCAGCGTCTGGTCAAGGAGCGCATAACCCCTCGTTCTACCAAACTTCCGCCACAGGGGCCACCCCGGGAGAAACCCCTTCGCGACTTGGGTCCCTTTGTGTTTGAATATGGGGGAGGGCGATCTAAACTCTACAGATTCTTAAGCTAATGATGAAGAACTGTGGGGCTCCCTCTGAACAGAAAGCTGAAACCCAGCGTGGGTTCCCGCGTCTTCTCCAAAAGGCCAAGGCCCAAAGAACCCTTTTCATTTGGCGAGGGACTTGAGGAAAGGGAGGGGCGGAGGCAGGAGCGAGCCGGGGTCTGCAAGCCGGCGGCCGGGCGCCGCGGACTGTCCGGCTGCTCAGCTTGGCCGCCAGCTTCCAGGAGCGCGAGGCGCTCCCCTCTACTCGGCTGGAGAGTGGGGAGGCGCCTCCCCCGGCCTCGGGCGCCCCGGAGGTCTGCGGCTCAGGCTTGATGGTGGCGAGGCGGGATCTGGGTTCTACCCCAGCCAGGCCGAGCTTAGTCTGTGGAAGCGGCAGCAGGGAACACCGACAGGGGCCAAGGGAAGGGGACCCCAAAACCGGACAGGCGTTTCCCCCCCTACCACCACCACTAGTGCCTAAGCCCTGCCCCAATTGCCCGTCTTCTGTAGGACTGTCTGCCTGGCCTCTCTCAGCTGCCAACCTTGCCCGAAATCTAGACCCCAGACCTGGTAAGTCGCGTTATTCTCCTACCCTGCCCAGCCACCTTCCCAGAGGACGCGTCGCGCGATGGCGTGCGCACGCGTGGCCTTAAGCGCGCGCTGAAAATTTGGTCTGATTTGGAGCAGTCGCATCAATTTGGCCTCTGCAGCTGGGGTGTATGAACGCTGAGGACTCCAGGATAGTTAGAAATGTCGCGGGGCTCCCCAGTGAGGCGAGAGTGAAAAGGGTCCGGTTTCGCACTCCTGAATCCTCCTGGCCCTGTGGACCCTAAAGGTATCTTTTAAGAATAAGCTTTTTGATGGTCTCTGAAAATGGAGAGGGAAGACAGAGGAGGGGAATTGCCCCTTTGCCAAAACAGTTTCTATTTATTAAGATCTCTGTCAAAGTTTCCATTTGAAAGCTGTGAAATTATTTTAAGTTAAGATTTCTAACAATCACCGCTTCTCAAATATATGTGCCTTTTAAGGACATTTCAAGAATTATTTTGTCCACTAATTCCACTGTCTTTCCACTGGAAAAAATAAACTTAATTTTTCACTAGTTGCCTTGGAACACGCCGTGTACATATACCTAACATAAAGAAGGAAGGAGGGAGGGGAAAACAACCTTAACATTTTATTTGGAGCTTCATGCTCCATTATTAAAATGTGAAGGATGGATTTGGATGGGGAAGGAGGATGCTGGAAGAGGGCTTTTGAACCACGCTGCCCTGTTGCACGGGACTGACCTTTGGCTGACACGGAGACAGAGACAGCCGTTGGTTAACGAGGATTTGATACATTAGACATTCGAGCTGGGCGTGTAAACTTACATTCTGAATCCAGATTTTGCCTAAATTAGTGTTGGAGGAAATGATCTTTCTAAGTCCTGGGGCTTAATCAAGTGTCAGGTGGGTCAATCACTGCCTGAAAAGGGCAGGGAAGGACATCGTGTAAAAGGCACTTACTAGCTCCTTAAAAAAAAAAAAAAAAAAAAAGACGTCAAGAAGCAAACAAACAAAAAACAAAAAAACCTTCTTTGAATAATTCCTGAAATGCTTCAAGCCTCCACTTTGAGGCAATGCTAATCATCTCCTTTTAATGATTGCCATTCTGAGAAATCCCAGCATCAGTCAAGGCTGTAAAGGTAATGTCACAGTTATGGCAATACTTTTTTTGCTATTCGTATGTGTATATTTTTGTTTTGCTCACTGGAGATACTAGAGTGTTACAATTTATATCTGCCAGTCAGTGGGGGCATTAGGGGAGGAGTTAGTCACAGGTTTTTGAAGGCTTTTAAAAGTTGACACGTCTGGATTTAATTTGGTTCAGCTTATTATCCCCAGCCTTCGGATCTCAGAAAGGGAAGGCAGGCTGGCCACCAAGTCAGCAGCTGAACCTGGGCCTCACAGAGGAGGCTGGAGCTGGAGATGTCCTTGTGGCCAGGATTGGGAGGCCACTTGCTTAGAGGGTTAGGCAGCTAGCCCAGTATTTATTGATTAAGGGAAAAGGTGTTCATTTATTTAAATTGTCGTTAAAGCTCTAAGTTTTTAAAATGCACCACCAGAAAATGCTTTTCTTATTTGTCCCCCAATAACAGCCTGACACCTGCTCTCAATTGGAGAGGGGGATAAATTTGCTCCTGCCCTGGTCCCCGGCCCCTCTTTGGGTGGAAGCAGAAGGGTGATACAAAACCATGTTCGTTCTTTGAGCCCTGCAGCCTCCACTGGCTGACTTCCTTCAGAGGATGGCGGCAGCACTGGCTGTGCCAGTTCTCAGCACCTGACTGTTGTCTTCCACTGCGGGTTGTTCCCAGGCTGCCACAGAGGCAGTTCCTGGGATCTGAATTTATTCCAGGAGAAAACATGCAAAAAACAGCTTTGACCTCACATCTTTATTTAAGGAATCTCCACTTTTACTCCCTCTGTCTTCCCGATGTAGATGAAAAAGATGGAAAATTAAATGAGAAGGGCAACTATTATCTTGAACAAAAAGATACTTTAGGGATTCTAGGGAAGGAAAATCATTCTCCAAAACTCTATGTCGAAGAAATCCAAATGGGATAGAGCCCAGGAGAGCTATAAAGCTTGTTCTAGACTCAATCCCAAGCAGCAGGCCTATGGCTCCCCAAAACTCTCGTCTCCCTACCTTTACTACATGGGTAACTGCAGGGATCAAACACATTTTTTTGGACAGTAGAGGCCATGACCCCATTTGGCAAATCAATCCTTTCCATAACTTGAGAACTCCTCAGCGTGGGACATTACTAAAATCTGGTCTAACGGTAAAGAGAAGAGTGGGGAAAGAAGGAAAGATTGGAGAAAGGTAGGAGAGCAAGGCGAGAGCCAAGGTTGTGGCTAGTTAACTGTGAGGTCCAGTGCATTTTCCCTCCGTGGAGGGCCCTAGCACCCTCTTTCCCTGGGTTTTGATGTCTAGGGATCAGCGTAGAGACGCGAAGCACCACAGAAGCACCAACTTTCAAGTTGTGCTAAAGTGAGGCAGAAACGGGGCGTCCCTTTCTTTGAAGGCCCACATACTAGCGTCTATGGAAAACAGTATTACGTTGACCCATGTAAGAGTGGGAGAAAAGCAAGGCTGACTGTTCACAGACTTGTTCGAAGTTTTTCACTGGCCTCTTTTACTAGAATTCCCACCTTGGTCTAGTCTCAGGAGCCTGTGCAGCGACTGGGCCTCCCGATCCGGCCTCAGCCTGGGGAGCCCCGGAGTTCCCCGAGCCACAGAAGTGCTGTTCTAACCGCTACAGGATTTTCTGGCGGGCGCTAGGGGAGTTCCTTTTGCCCCGTCTGAGGTTTCCTCAGGCCCTGCCTGGGCCTCCTCCGCTGCGTCCCCTGCAGCCCTGGCCCGGGCCACCCGGGGGCCGCTCTGCACCTGACGCAGGCAGCGAGGCCGCTGACGTCAGGGGCTGCCGGCTGCTCCAACCTGAGCCCAGGCCACCGGCGACCGGCGCGGGTACCATTAATTATTAGGCACTAAATGATGCAAAGAAAGCGCAAGCTTTCCCTTTGGCGAGGGAGGGGCAGGAAAGGGAAAGAAACAGTGATTCCGTTCCTCAAAGCATCCTTGCTAACCTCTCACCCTCCTCCCTCCAGACCTGCCCCCTGAGTCCACTGTTTTGTAGGTAGGAGCTCCGCGCTTTCTACTTGGTTTGGGGGAATTCTTCGTGGAAGTGCCAATATTAGTTCATGTGGGAACCCGCCTTGCTAAAACTTCCCCGCAGATTTAAGCAAGAAGTGCTTAATCATCCCAGTCAATCAAGGGGGTCATTGCTTCCTAAAGCTGGATTTATCTTATTCTTCTCACACTCTGCCTTTGGTCAGATTCTTTGCCCAAGGTCTGATAATATTTTTGTTATTAACTACTGATAGGGCCAAGCCACATGAACAGTGCAAGGCAGTTTCAGAAACGGAACCTTTCACTGGTAACATCAAAAGCAGCTTCCTTTTCCCTTTTTGTTTTAAAAGGAATTGTCTTAAACTAGATTAAAATACATTTTACGCAGAAATGTTTTCTTCAAAACCCACCAGTTCTCGGTTCTAGTACCAATACGCTTTCAAAAGCTTGCTGGGAGGATCATTGCCTAGTAATCACAGGGCAGAGTGGGGTCATTGGGAAGAGAATTCTCCCTTGGACTCTTCCCCGAAAAAAGGAAAAGAAAATCACGCCATTTATAACGGAATTCCACAGGTGACAGTGAGGTGATTTTCTGGAAAAAAAGAACAAAGCAAAATTAGAATTTAACTTCAAAACCCACCCGGATTTAAAGAATTTTTACATAAGTGAAAACAATTATCTGCAAATTTCAATGACTTGAATATTATATTTGTCAAAACTAATTTCCTTGAAATTAGCTAATTGAATTAAAAACAGATTTGAAAGAATCTGTGTATAAAAATACAACTCATATGTACACTGCATATTGTCAGTAAATACCAGTTCTTGAAAATATCAAAGTACCTTCATAAATCTTAATGTAAATTTGTCTGTACCCATACTGTCAGTATTAAATGCTACACTCAGTATCTTCTATAGAAGATAGAAATGTCAAGAAAAGAACTTTATGAGGCAAATAATTTGCTCACTATTTAACAGACAGAAAAACAACAAACGAAATTTAAATTTAAACTTTCTTTTGGAAATTTTAGATCACCCTAGACAGATTTTTATTCAGAAGTAGAATAGTAATGATTTTATTCTGAAATTAGTTAATTTATTTTTAACCAATAATGATATGGTGAATATTTAACACATATGTATATGTCTCAGAAGTGTGTAAAGATTATTTTATAAGACAAGGGTAAAGAGGACGCTCACTTTTGTATAAAGTATGTTTGTAGAATTTAAATCTTTATGAAGGAGAATTTTAGAAAGTGTCAATGGTTGCATTAATTCAACAAACCTACACCAATACAAACTTCCAGGAATGGTGTGTAAAAAATATTAGAAAAAAGAGGTACTTGTGTACAAAAAGAAAAAGGAAAGAGAACCTCATTTAGGGTAAATAAAATCAAATAAAGTTTCAGTTTCCAAAACTGTTTTTTTTAAAATAATTATTATCTATTTTTATGGCTTGTAATACTTAGACTTGTATTTAAAAATTTCAAAAAATGTGTGTCAACTGGATTGAAAAATACTTGGAATTGAGGGCAATCATTAATGGGCATTCAATAACTTCAGTGCTGTTTTTCTATTTTATGTGCTATTTCTTATATATACTGTAAATCTTTCCTGAGACTCCGGTATTTTGGGGATGGCAGGCTGAATTTATGAGTCTAAGATATATGCCAGACTATGTGTAACACTGTGGCTGTGAAAAAATGTAGGCAATTCACTAGATTGAAAAAGAAAGTCAGCTAATATTATTATGGTTACTGAATCAATAAATATTTGCAGATTTAAGACAATAATTGAAGTGACAAATTTTAAGATCATTAGGTATGTTTGTGTAGGCTTTCAAATTGGTGATTTGTACAATTTAGACAATGTTTTATGGGGTTACGTGATTTTTGGTGCTGCCTCACTAAGGATTTCACTCTCTGACCTGGTAAAGTCAGTTGATACTCTTGGTTCTCAGCTTTTTTACTTGTGAACCTCAGTGTCCTAAACAAGATGCTCCCTCAACATTAAGGGACCTCTCAAAGTAGTGATTTGGCTAATTCTTGCTTACAGATTAAAACAAAAACTTTTTAAGATAAAGCATTATTTGTGAAAAGTTAAATCAAGGAAATATATTTATCGCATATAGATATAAATGCAATTGGCCAACAATTCCTATCGCAAAATTTCATTTTTAGGGTTTTTCTTTTCTGGGACCTGTTTCAGTAAAAAACAATCTTCTAAACAAGGGAGGATAGAGAAGCTCTATCTTGTTCTCTTAGTTTGAAAATGAAATAAAATACTCTTTTGAAATTTTGTTTATATTAATTAGAAAGCATATTTTTCTAAAGCAAGGGTAGAACGTGCTTACAGGATAGAGAAAATAGTGATTTCAACATTTTATGGGCATGCATTTAGTAGAGTGTGAACTTTAGGTTCTAGCCATATGTAAACAGGTGTAAAATATGACTCCCATAGTCACCGAATATACAAATTCTACCGTGTAAAGTAACAAAAATAAGAGGAAAGCATAACAAATCTGCATACTATCATTACTGAATCCATATGAAGAGAGAAATAAAATATATTGCCTGTATTATTCAATCTACAGGTTATGTAGTTGGTGCTTGTTACTTACCTGTCAGCTGACTGTACCTGAATGGATCAATTAATTGATTAATTAATTAACCCCACAAACATTAAAGACAAATAGGGTCATATTGATGATGGCATTTCTTAAATGCATTCCAAATGCTTTCTTTCCTTTAGGAATATAACAGAAGAGACAAACACAGTTAAACCAAATGAAAAGTAAAATATGGTATTTGCAGTAAGAGAAGCATAAACAAAATGTAATGGAGAAATTTTCTAACTTTTTGATTCTGTTTAGAAGATGTTGGGCATCTTTGCTCTTTTAAATAAGAACAACATATATCACAAACTTATCTTCTCTCTCTCCTTTGTCCACCCCCCTTTTCTTCCCCTTCTTGTCCCTTTCCTTCCCTCATTCATGCTCTGGAACCTAAGGCAATATGAAATTTTAAAAGACCTTTCTCAGGATGGCAGCAGTGATGTTGCAAGCTTGTTACCTGAATCTTCACTAGGTCTTTGTCTTTGGGGGGCAGTTCAGCGCCCCTCTGCAGTCTGCTGGCCTGGGGGATGAGGTTAGGCCCTGTGAATACTGGACCCAGGGGCTGGGCAGAGTTTTTTCGCTCCCAGGATGTCCATTTTCATGGTTGAAGGGGGTCAGACCAAGCAGGGACCATGGTCTGACAACTCCAGGGAAATATTTGAAAAAAGGACATTGATTAGTTACCAGGAGCATTTTGTAGGATTGTGCAGAATTCGTCTATTTTATTACATGTTTTATTTAAATACAGTCCCTAACAAATAAGCCTTTTCCTTGCTGTTATTATTTTCATTTATTCATTTTCAGTTTTAAAATATTTACTATGGAAATATTAACATACTGACTCATTTCTCATGAATTTTCAAATTGTTCTGAATATTAAGCCAACGTTTTTTCCTTTACCAGAGGCTGATTTGATTCACTGGGAATATTTTCCAAGAAAATTTTATGTCCTCCTTTTAACATCTGATAGTCACCCCATGAAACCAAAGAATAATTCATAGTGTTTGAAACTGGCTGCATTCAAGTTTTGTAAAAGCTCTAAATAGGACTAATCTATAAGTAATCAAAGTAGCAATAACAGGTCAGTTTATATATTATTCAGATTTCTGTTTTTTTTTTTTTTTTTCTCCTTTGTTGCTGTTCTTTGAATCAATTGAACAGTGATGAAACACACACCAGTCTGATTAGTCCTTGCTAGCCCTGTGGGTGAGTGGATTTGGGGAGGAGGGCTTGCAAAGTATGTTTGAGAATTTTGTTTTGTGTGTATTTTGTTACTTTCATGTAATTCCTTTTTTCTTTATTTACATATATTTGAAAATTCTGAATGAACTTAAACGCAGAACTAGAGAGAATAATATAATAAACTTCTATCATTCAACTTTAACATTTATCATCTTACGGTCAATCTAGATCTGTTTCTACTGCAATTCACTATTTTCCCTCAGGATTATTTTAAAGCACATCCTAGACATCATATTATTGATTATGTAAATATTTATTTTTTTAACTGATTTATAGTCAATGTTTGCTACAAAGCAGAGTGATATTTAAAGACTACTAGTGTGTTTTGGCTGGGTTGGGCTTTTGGATCATTATTCTCACTCCTTTGAATAAAGTACTGCTTCCAATACCAAAGCCTTTATTAGCCACTGGAATCAAGAAGCTCTGTCATTCTCTGGAGGGAAGAATAATTCAGTTGATTATCACATAATCAATGAAAATGGGAGCTTCAAGTGGAGAATTTCACAATTCCCATGTCCAAGAGTTTTAAGGGAACAAAATAATTCACTCAAAAGTTTCTGAGTTTGAGATTTGATGAGTAGAAATTTCTCTATTAAAATAATAGGAAATTTTACTGTTTTTTTCAATTATTATGCTTGAGAAAGTGTCAGTAAAAATCATTGGACTTCAGTTTCAAATCACCTAGAACATTCCATTATCCATAAAATAATAAATATGAAATTATTCATTGTGATTTAAATGTAATGTTTTCTTAAATTATCAAACTATAGTTATAAAGCCATATTTTGTGGCTATGCTTTAAGAAAGAGAGTACTAATTTTTCTAGAAATCTATGCTGAACTATGGATGAAATGAAATGATGGCTGAAATTTGCCTCAAATAACCTTGGGGGGGGGGGTGAGTAATTGTAAGAAGAACCAAGAATTTCATTTCTGAGTGATGGATATGTTGGAATTTATGATAATATGGGTTGCATTTTTTTCTTACTGAAATGGTTAAAAAATGGGATAAAAAGAATGAAAAATCTCATCAAAGTGTTGACATACTTATTCATTTATTAGCAGAGAAGTCAACTGAATGAAAATATTTGGACTTTAAAAATCAGAAAGGTAAAAGTGTATTTCCCTCACTCCGGACAAAACCAATCAACCTCTCTCAGCCTTGATTTTCACATGTATAAAATAATTCTTACTGGTTAAATAAAGGCTAATATTTTTCTAGGCGCTCTTAAATATTAGATATCAATTCCTAATACTTTGCAAGAAAAATATTTAATAATTTAAACATGTAGTAACTCAAGTGCTTGCCATTTAACTGTTCTGACATCTCTGGAAAAATCTAGTTGTTACATTGCACTTGTACTTCTTTCCTGCGTTTATTATGACAGAACTTCTCTCAGTGTGTGGCAAAAATAATGATAGTTATAGATTTTAAAATGAGATTATTGTTATAGCATAATGCTGGTCTGTCCACTTTCCTAGTGGGAAACATAAATTCTTAAAGTTCAGAATTAACTCCCACCTCATTGTTCCTTCCTCTGTAACACACCTGCCCTTCGCACTGGATTTCCATGCCATTTTTGCTGGAGTTTGAAAACACATCAGGATCCTCAGCTGTAACTCAGTATAACATTTTGGATTAAATTATGATTTTTAGATTTAGGTTTTCATGGCGGGCCTTTATGCTTAGTTTATATTATCTTTTCCTATTTTCTAGTCAGATCTGGACTCTTAGGGATGAGAACAAGTGAGCCCTTTGAAGTGGCAAGATTATCTTCCTCCCAGCATTTGCTTTGTCTGCAACTTGGAATTCTGAGTTGTTTTTTTTTTTTTTTTTTTTTCCTGTTTTGCTTTAACCTTCCAAGGTACAACCAGCCCTAGATTCTATCATGGGAATAAGTTATTAGGAATACTCTAGTTCTTTCCTCCCTGAAACTAGATCCTGGTCCACACTTCTCAGCAACAGTGGTTATTCTTACAACACTCAGAAATAATAGCTTATCTTATCACTTGTGTTATGCCTGTTGTAAAAGCCATTTTCTACCAACGCATATCTGAACATGTCCAACTTGGAAGGCATGTGTTGAATTGACCGACATTCCCAACTTTTATTATCAGGTGAGCTCTCTCTAGACAAGTGTTTCCCAGAGATCTTGCATCAAAATCCTCTAGGAGGTATTTGTTTGAATTTTGTTTCCTGGGCTTCACTTCAAGTCTAATGAATCAGAATGTCTGGATTAGGGGTGGTGCTCAGAAACCTGCATTTTAACAAAGTGAAATTTAAAAATCATTGACTAAAGATCCAGAAGGTTCCCTTGGATTTGAGTTTTTCTCTGGTCCCAAGTTTTATCATTTTTCTCCTACTTCTATTAATGTGCTTTAAAATTGCCTGATGCCTGCACCTTGTAGAGTCTGAACTTTGTTAGAGATTCAGGAAACAACAAACAAACAAAAAGCACTGGTTGGCTCTTAGCAAACAAAGCTGGTTGTCTCAAAGATACTGTTTGTGCTACACTCATTCCCTTATTGCAATTCAGTGTATATATAATGTATAGTGATCAGATCAGGGTAATTAGCATAGCCATCTTCTCAAACACTTATCATGTCTTTGTGTTGGAAACAATATTTACCCTCCTTCTAGCTATTTAAAATTATATATTATTGTTAACAGTTGTCATCTGGCAATGTCAAAGGACACTAGAATTCCTACCCAGCTCTAAATCTGTAATATTTAACAAATCTCTGCCTCTCCCTTCCTTTCCCCTACTGTTCTCAGCCTCCGATACCTTCTGTTCTAATTTTTACTTCTATGACTAAAAACATTTTTTTTTTTTTTTTTAAATAAAGAGACTCATTTTGTTGCCCTTGGTAGAGTGCTGTGGCTTCACAGCTCATAGCAACTTCAAACTCTTGGGCTCACGTGATCCTCTTGCCTCAGGTTTTCATTTTTAGTAGAGACAGGGTCACTCTTGCTCAGACTGGTCTCAAACTCCTGAGTTCAGGCATTCCACTCGCCTTGGCCTCCCAGAGTGCTGGGGTTATAGGCATGAGCCACTGTGCCCAACCTTGAATATGCCTGCTGAAAAGTTAAAAGCACCTTATAAATGGAATGTATTATTTAACAAACAATCAGTTAACGAACTCATTGTCTGTTTAGGGGCACTGTACAACTTGCCCTATGAACACAGTACAAAGAAAATAAAGAATGTATTTTCTGTCCAAGGGGAGACCATTAGGAGGGTAACATGCACACATAATGTTACAGAAAAACAATTAGAAAGCAACATAACTTGGTTCAAATCTAAAATATGCTCCTTAGTTACATTCTGAATGTCCTGGAAAATGTAGAGTAACTATGTATTTATATAGTAGATCGCCCATTGCACCTGTGGTGGTATCTATGTATGGTCATATCTATCAAACTTACTATTTACCATCTCTGCATTTACCTGTCTTTAAAGTAAATCTGATGCCATTAGAATGAAAGCTGCACAAGGGTGAGAATTTTTCTCTGTTTTGTTCACTGATATATTTCTAGTGCTCCAACATGTTTACTACATAACAGATGGGTTACAGATACCTGTTGACTGACCGAATGATGTCAGAATCAGAAAAGACTTCTAAAAGATAATGAATATAAGGGAGATTTCGTAGATGTTTATAAATTAACTGGAATTAGAACACATCTAATCTTAGTGAAAATCTCCCTGTTTGACTGTTCTAGTCAGTCTGTTATGGGCCAATTCAGTAATCAATGACTTGTGGTAGTGATAATTTTGACTTTCCAGTGTAGAGGAGGGCTTATTTCTCCCTTTAAAAATTTTTATTTTATTTTATTTTGCGTATACATGTGCTTATTAGGTTTCTACTTTTTGCGTTATTTCTTCCTTTTAAATCTGAGACTGTTGTGACATGTGACTTAATGCTGTTTGGAGAAGGAGGCATATGAGGGAATTTTTGGATTGGAAATTTTCTTCCTTTAGAAATTGTGTGACAAAAATTTGGCCAGGTAACATGGCTCAGGCTTGTAATCTCAGTATTTTGGTAAGGGAGGGAGGGAGTCCAGGAGTTCAAGACAAGTCTGAGTACCATAGTGAGACTGTGCCATCGCAGAAAGAAAAAAAAAAAAAAAATGCCAGTCATGGGTTTCATACTTGTAGACCTGGCTGTTTGGGAGGCAAGATTGCAGCGAGATATTCACTTCAGCCTGGGTGAAAGAGCAAGAATCTGTCTTTAAAAGAAAGAAAGAAAGAAAGAAAGAAAGAAAGAAAGAAAGAAAGAAAGAAAGAAAGAAAAGAAAAGATTTTTTTTCTTTGAAATGAAGCAAATGAGGATAATTGTGAACCACTTACTGATCATAAGCCACTTATACATAGACGAATCTAGAAATATAACTTGGCAATCTTTTGTTGTTGTTGTTTTTGAGACAGAGTTTCACTATGTCACCCTCATCAGAGTGCTGTAGTGTCATAGCTCACAGCAACCTCAAACTCTTGGGCTCAAGCAATTCTCTTGTCTCAGCTTCCTGAGTAGGTGGAACTACAGGTGTCCACCACAACACCCAACTATTTTTTGGTTGCAGTTGTCATTGTTTAGCAGGCCTGGGCTGAGCTCGAGCCCACCAGCCTCAGTGCATGCAGCTGGCACCCTACTCACTGAGCATAGGCGCCAAGACAACTTGGCAATCTTTTGATCTATATCTGTGTGAAGTTTAACTGTTAAAAAACTACTTGCACAGGCAGGTGACGCCCCTGGCTCAGTGAGTAGGACGCTGGCCCCAGTGGTTCAGTAGGTAGGACGCCAGCCCCATATACCCAGGGTGGTGAGTTTGAACTTGGCCCTGGCCAAACTGCAACAATAAAAAAAAAAAAAAAATAGCTGGGCATTATGGCAGGTGCCTGCAGTCCCAGTTACTTGGGAGGCTGAGGCATGAAAATTGCCTAAGCCCAGGAGTCGGAGGTTGCTGTGAGCTGCAACAGCACAGCACTCTACCAAGGGCTATAGAGTGAGACTCTGTCTCAAAAAAACAAAGCTAAACTAAACAAAACTACTTGCACATACAGCAATTTGGTTTGTTGTTTGTATCACAGTACTCGTATGATACCATGTGTGGTCATATATGTACTTTAAAACTGCAACTTTCAAACTTTCATCTGTCTATTTAGCAAACAGGCATTGATGCGTTTTATGTGCCAGGACCTCTTCTACCTTCTGGAGATTCCGTGGTGAACAAGTCGAAGTTCCTCATGAAGTTTACATTCTAGTGTGGGGGAGGGTGGCAACAAGAACACAGAAGGAATACACTGGAAAGGTGACTACAGGTAGTCAACGGTGTCACACTTGGTGCTTAAATTATAATGGTAGAGAGGGAGCGAAGCTAGTGAAGCTTTCTGGTCTTTCTGGGAAGGCAATATTTAACAAAGACCCTAATAAAGTACAGGATACAATCATGAAAAGAACTAGAGTAGGAGTTTCTAGTTTAGGAATGAGAGATTAAAGGCCCTGGGTGGAAACCAGATCGGCATGCCGATTAAATCATTCACTTGCTTTTTCATGTGTATGAATATTTCACAAGGGTTTTTATATCGTGACAGGTGGAATGTATTGTACGGTGCTGGGAAGTTGGTGATGAACAGAACAGGTATCCTGGGTTTAGGATCTCAAAGTATGTTCTCTGGTAGGAAAGAAAGGCAAGCCAACAAACAAAGAAGCAAATAAAAAAAAGGTATTGGATAAATGGAATAATACAGAGATGGCACAACGTGGTAGACACTTTTTGGTTGTCTACCAGAGCTTCAGGGGACAGATAATGCT
Source organism: Loris lydekkerianus (assembly GCA_963574355.1). Classification (NCBI taxonomy): domain Eukaryota; kingdom Metazoa; phylum Chordata; class Mammalia; order Primates; family Lorisidae; genus Loris; species Loris lydekkerianus. The sequence continues at coordinate 8,205 of CAUYPK010065965.1, read as the reverse complement.
TTTCTGAGCAAGTACTTTGTGTGATGGGAAGGTGGCACCATTAGGCTCCACGATGTCAGATGCACCTTTTAGACATTTCAGGTTGCGGATTGGGATAGAGTAAGCCCGGCAGAGGACAGTGTGCTAGTGTGTGGAGCTACCTGTAATCCACTATTTTCTTTCTTTTCTTTTCTTTTTTTTTTTTAATTGTATACTGAATTCTCAGATGTATTTTTGGGTCTCTTTTGAGAATGTTCTTTCCCATTGAGTTGGCAATTTCTTCTCTAGTACTTTTAAAATTATAGGCAATTCATTTTATATTGCGTTATTGTTTGACCTAGTCCTCCTTTTATTACTTGTTCTCAGACTTTTTATGTCTCCATGCTTGTCTTGGTCAAGTTTCCCAAACTAAGCCTGTTGGTTTTTTTTTTTTTTTTTTTTTTTTGGCCAGGGACAGGTTTGAACCCGCCACCTCCGTATATGGGGCCGGCGCCCTACTCCTTTGAGCCACAGGCACCACCTGTAATCCACTATTTTCTCCTCTACTCATGAATGCATATGAGAATTTATAAATCACTTGAATTTATTAAAAGGGAAAACAATTAATAAATGTAGGTACTTCATTATTAGTAGCAAATTACATGCAACTAGGATCAAGGATTTGTAATAGTGAGGCTGAAAACAATTCTTCTAATTGGTGAGAATGTATGGCAGAATTAAAGAGCTTTTGCTGAATAAAAAATAGTTTTAATAGCAATGAACCTTAAAATCATAAAATGAAGGCACGTAAATTAGCAGATATTTGAAGACTCCTGCAGAGGCAAGAATCTACCTTGGTCTTACTCTTCTCCTACCTTTTTATTAAAGACATAGGTTCTTCCAAGTGTGGTGGCTCATGCCTGTAATCTAAGCACTCTGGAACACTGAGGAGGAGGATTACTTAAGCTCAGGAGTTCAAGATCAGCATGAGCAAGAGTGAAACCCCAACTTGACAAAAACTACAAAAATTAGCCTGTCAGGGTGGCATACACCTGTAGTCTCAGCTACTCTGGGGGCTGAGGGAGGAGAATCATGTGAACCCAGGCTTTTGAGGTTGTAGGGAGCTATGATTATTCCACTTGCACTGTACCCAGGGTGATAGAGCAAGATCTTGTCTCAAAAAAAAAAAAAAAAAAAAAAAGACATAAATTCAACATTGAGGTGTTTTGCAGTTAAAAAAAATATATATATTGGGATATTGCCTTAGTTTGTACTATGGAAAAGGTGTTGGGTATTTAAGTCAAGATTCTAAATTCAAGGAATAGAATGCTACTTATTAATGTGTGTATGTATTTTTTGAAACAAGGTCACTCTCTGTTGTCTGGGATGGAGTTCACTGATGGTTATCATAGCTTGACGCAACTTCAACCCCCTGGGCTCAAGCAGCTTCACAAAGTGCTGAGATTACAGTTGTAAATGTCTTAACCTGGCCATTAAATTCTACTTAAAGTGGGCAGCACCTGTGGCTCAGTGAGTAGGGCGCTGGCCCCATATACTGAGGGTGGCGGGTTCAAAACCCAGCCCCAGCGGAACTGCAACCAAAAAATAGCCTGGCGTTGTGGAGGGGGCGCCTGTAGTCCCAGCTGCTGGGGAGGCTGAGGCAGGAGAATCGCGGAAGCCCAAGAGCTGGAGGTTGCTGTGAGTCCTGTGACATCACGGCACTCCACCGAGGGCGGTAAAGTGAGACTATCTCTACAAAAAAAAAAAAAAAAAAAAAAAAGTTTATTTAAAGAAACAGCATGGACAAGAAACAATGTGTTTTCTGCATGTGAATTGTGCTGAAAAGTAGGAGGCCACGTGCATCTGCATCCTCACACATCTGTTCTACCTAGTGCCCTTTTTTCTTGTCACATAAATGTTCTTTTCTGATAGTCCCTTTATCTTTCTGTAAATCCACTTTATATTTGGCATTGGTTGAAAATGAATCCCGTATGTCCTGTGCTTCTAGACCTCACAGTTCTCTGACTGCCTTACTCTCTTAATGACCCAATTCTTAATGCAATTCTTGTAAGAGATAATCTGATTTTCCCAACTTGAATTAAATGTCTCTCCTGGTCCACTGTACGCTCTTGTGATGCATTATATTACTATGAACAAATGATTGCTCTCCCATGATGGAAAAGTAATTAATCACTATATCACATTTTAAAACTTGAAACAATACTTAGAGGGGAAGAGTATCATTTTGACAGCCTTCTTCACTCACTGCCAATCATGACTCCTTCACCCTTTCCCTACTTACACTACTCTCCCTAAAGTTTAACTTGCTTTGGAACACACACACACACACGCTTCAGAGAATGTATAGTCATTGACTACTATACAGATTCTTTTTTGTATTCATCAAACAATTAAAAGCACCAGAGATTCAGCATTGAATGAAGTCTAAAAAGCTCTCCTAGAGCTTACATTCTAAGGGACAGAAGAAAACATAAAACTAAATAAGTAAGTACAACCTCGCATTGCTTAACCGTGGGGCTATGTTCTGAGAAATGAGTCATTAGGTGATGTTGTTGTTGCGTGAACATCATAGAGTGCAGTTACACCAACCTCAGTGGTACAGCGGACTGCACACTTAGTCTCTACTGTATAGCCGGTTGCTTTGAGGCTAACCTACCTGTACAGCACGTTACTATGATGAATAATGCAAGCAATTGTGACCCAACGGTAATCATTTGTGTATCTAAACACAGAAGAACTACTGTAAAAATAAAGTATAAAAGATAAAAGGTGCACATTTATGGGATACCTACTGTGAAGAGAGCTTGCAGCACTGGAAGGTGGTCCAGCTGAGTGAGTGAGTGATCAGTGAATGTGAAGAACTGGTAGCATATTACCACACACGGCTGTAGACTTTACAAACACTACACTTAGGTTACACTAAATTTAGAGAAAATTCCTTTCTTTAATAATTAATTCTTAGCTTACTATAAACTTTATGCTTTATAAACTATAAAAAATTATCTTTTGACTCTTATAATAACATTTAGTTTAAAACACAAACTACATAAAAAAAATACATATTTTTTTTTGAGACAGAGTCTCACTATGTCTTCCTGGGTAAAGTGCCATGGCGTCACAGCTCACAGCAACCTCTAACTCTTGGGCTTAAGCGATTCTCTTATCTCAGCCTCCCAAGTAGTTGGGACTACAGGTGCTCACCACAACGCCCGGCTATTTTTTTTTTTTTTTTTTTGTTATTAAATCATAGCTGTGTACATTAATACATGAATGCAATCATGGGGTACAATGTGCTGGTTTTATATACAATTTGAACTGTTTTCATCAAACTGGTTAACATAGCCTTCACGGCATTTTCTTAGTTATTGTGTTAAGACATTTATATTCTACACCTAATAAATTTCACATGTATCCTTGTAAGATGCACCATAGGTGTGGTCCCACCAATTACCCTCCCTCCACGTATTTTTTGTTACAGTTGTTTAGCTGCTGGAGCTGGGTTCGAACCCACCAACCTTGGTGTATGTGTCTGGCTCTGTAACCACTGCACTATGGGCCCCGAACCTGGATTTTATTTTTAATGAGGTAAAAGACACTAAGATTTTGAGCAAAGTAACTTGATCTGATATGTTTCAAGTGCATCCCTGTGGCTTCTGTGCTGAGATGAGACTGAAGGAGGTTGACGTGAAGCAGATGTTAGGAGGTCTGGCAGTGACTTAGGCAAGAGAGCAGAAACTTGAACGAAGAAGTTACAGAAAAAGGGGTATGTAGGAGTCAAGAGTCTGCACTGATTCTGACAACAGAAGTTTCTTACCATTTAGATTTGTGATGAGAGAGAAAGGGAGGAGTCAATGTTGATAACAGCAAGATTTTGACCGTGTATATTTGGAAGAATGGAATTTTCATTGACCCAGATATGGAAGATTGTGGGAAGGGAGGGTATTTCCCTTTCCACAATCTTCCACATCTGGGTGTGCACACACACACACACACACACACACATCACAGAATCTCAGGTTGGGGAGTGTTAAATTAGAGATGCCTTCAAATATTTGTGTGGAATAGTTGAACAAGCAGTTGGATTTATGGACCATTGGCCAAGCGATAATGAAAGCATGTAGCACCGTGAATGAGACCACCAAAATGAATACTGAGATGGAAGAAAAGAGGTACAAATCCTGCGTCTGGGGCATACATTCATTTCGAGGTCATTAAGATGTGGAAGAACTAGCAAAGGAGACCGAGGAAGAGTGAATGAAGAAAGAAGAAATCAGAAGAGGGTGGTGTCCAGGATGCCAAGTGAAGAAAGTGTCTCAAGGAGGGAGTGGTCAGCTATGTCAGATATTGGTGGCAGGCCAACTCAGATGAAGAAAAATGACTAATCTTTCCCTTCAGTAACACAGAGGTAATTAGTGACTGAACCTCAACAGTCAGGTAGACATGACTGTGCATGTTTTATGAGGGGTTTTGATGGGGACAATAGAAAGAGAGGATTACAAGATTGGTAACAAAATACATACTGTTATCAATCATAAAAAGGCAACATTATACGCTATGCAATGTTCTCACCAAACAATATGCATGTGCCGGGATTCACATTGGTATTTATGTGTCTATCTTCTTTGTCTTAATCATTGCATGGTTTTTGATTCTGAGAATGACTACAAAGTGTTAAAGATGGTTGTCTAAATAGATTTGAACTCTTCTATTTTAGTATCAAGAATTTTAATCATTCCTACCCTAAACATATTGGTATAGATACAATGTTCAGTGGTGATACAGAGATAGTGGGGAGACTGAAGCATTTTGAACAGTATGGAAACAAAGGTGGACATAAACCTGACTGCAGCAGGAATTACATCACAGAAACCAAAACTGGATAGGGACCAATGTCAGGGAAGCAATCATCACTTAAGCAGAGACATCACTTCAGGTCGCAAATCCTTTGGCAAGAAAAAAAAAAAAAAAAATATATATATATATATATATATTTTTATATATGTATTATATATATATGTTATAGGTATAATATGTATTATATTATATATATATAATAGGTATATGTATTATATTATACCTATATTGTATATATATATTATATATATATTATAATATATATAATGTATATATATAGACAAATATATATATAAATATAATATATATATATAATGTATATATATATACATATATATATATTTGTAAAATATATAAATCACTATTATGAATCTTTCTGAACTTCTCTAACTTCTTTGTGCTGGGAGTGAAGGTCTTTCCTTAGCTGTTGTCTGGGTACCAGTGTCCCGATGAGCATTTTTGCCTTTAGATGCTATCTGTCTACTCTAAAAACAGCTCATCCTATTTTGGAAGGCTTTGTAGCTGGAAACCCCTTTTATTTCTAAATTCTCTCTTAGGAAGAAAGGACCTGTCTCTTCCCAACCTCCCACATTACACAGATGTTTATGAGGCTTGTAATTAATAAAGATTTGCTGACAGTGACACACCCATTGACGTCATGGGCTTATTGAAAGAAGCAGATTGAGCAGCAGTAATATTGGGCTGGGGCTTCTGTGCATTTTGCCAATAGGTGAAGTTTGGATGTTGTCATTTTTGGGAAGAGATTTCTGTAAGCTCTGAACTCATGTAAGTTCAGGCTAAATTACCTTGGGAATTATGAAATGATATGAAATGTAGAAAAATCAAAGAGAAATCTTTTAAATAGAATTAGCTGCTTTGTTGGGCTTTCTTAAAAAGGAGTAGTACTATATCCCTACAAATCCTCAGAACTTTCCAGATTAATTATGTGGTTTTTATATTGCTTATAAATGACAGCATCTGCAGCCAAACTTACTTTCATTGTTTCAACATTGAGAACTTGATAGAGAAGCAAGGGTGAAAATCCAGATGCCTGCAGGAACCAAAGAAGAAATGAGAGCAAAGTAGTCCCATGTTAGAAATCCCTGAGGAGAGGTAAGTTGTGGAGTGGATTGGGGAGAGAATGCTGGGTGCCAGTCAATTCCCTGTCCTGGGACAATGCCCACCTAGTGCAAATACTCTCAAAACAAAAATTTTTTTTATTGTTTGGGAATCATTGAGGATACAATGAGCCATGTTACACTGCTTACATTTGCTGGGTAAAGTCCCTCTTAATAGTGTGTCACCCCCAAGAGGTGTGCCACACATCGTGGCCCCCCAGCCCCCTCTCTCCTACTCTGTCTCCTGTCCCCTTTCCCCCCTCCCACCATGTACTAGTAATTGTCCTCCTATCAGAATTGAGTACATTGGATTCTCACTTCTCCATTCTTGGGATGCCAACATCTGCAGCTTTGAGTCTTTGTGATGTGGACCTTCTCACTGGAGTTAGATGATATCTCAGGGTGGTTTTGATTTGCATTTCTCTAATAATTAGGGATGACGAGCATTTTTTCATATGCTTGTTAGCCATTCATCTGTCTTCTTTAGAGATGGTTCTGTTCATCTCATTTGCCCATTGATATAAGGGATTGTTGGCTTTTTGTTGTTGTTGTTTAATTTGAGTTCTCTGTAGATTATAGTTATCAAGCTTTTGTCTGATTCATAATGTGTGAATATCTTTTCCCATTCTGATGGATGTCTATTTGCCTTGGCTGTTGTCTCCTTAGCTGTACAGAAACTATTCAGCTTAATTAAACCGCATTTCTTTATTTTTGTTGTTGTTGCAATTGCCACTGGAGTCTTCTTCATAAAGTCTTTCCCCAGGCCAATATCTTCAAGTGTTTTTCCCACACTTTCTTCGAGGATTTTTATCGATTCATGCATTAGATTTAGATCCTTTATCCATCTTGAATCAATTTTTGTGAGTGGAGAAAGGTGAGGGTCTAGTTTCAGTCTTTTACATGTGATTATCCAGTTCTCCCAGCACCATTTATTGAATAGGGATTCTTTTCCCAGTGAATGTTCTTATTTAGTTTATCAAAGATCAGGTGGCTGTAAGATTTTAGTTTCATCTCACGGGTTTTTATTCAATTCAAGATGTCTATGTCTCTATTTTTGTGCCAATACCATGCTGTTTTGATCACTATGGCCTTGTAGTACAGCCTAAAGTCTGGTAGGCTAATGCCCCAGCCTTGTGTTTATTGCCTTAGCTATATGCTATTTCTCCTGGTTCAATACAAAATTAAGAATTATTTTTTTCCAAACCTTGAAAGTATGATGTTGGTATTTTAATGGGGATTGCATTGTACTCCTCAAAATTTTTAATGGAAACTAGAAATCTGGATTTTACTATGACATTTTTCAGCTTGGAAATACTGCCGATGAATTCAACGTTTTTCTTCAGGAAAAAAAAAGAAAAAAGAAAAAAGCTCTCTGTAGCCCAACACATTGCCCAACAAAACAGACACTTTTGCAAGCTGGATCCAATCCCTGGCCAGCAGTTTGTGACATGTGGTCCAGAAGGATCAGTGGTCATGCCAATCATGTGAGACCAGTTCTTCGCAGAAACTTGAAAAAACAACTGGTTGCTGATGACCTAAATAAATGTTCTCAACTACAAGGACAAGTTGTTCCTTCCATTTCCTGTTTTGTAACATATCTTAAATCCCATTAGCCTAATGTTTGGAACCTGATGGTTAGTGTAGTGGGTGACCACATATCCTGGAGTGGAAACCCAGGACCCATGTTCCAGAGGTCCTAAAGATAGCCCTGGGTTAGTCCAATAGCAGTTATGATCACTGGTCCCTTTCATTCCCAGCATGCCTCAATTTGGACAATAAATTACGTAGACATCTTAATTCAGTGTCCCTTTTTGTTTCCTCTCCTTGTTTTTCAGTTACATTTTAATTTGCTTTTCAAAAAAGATATCAGCAAACATTTTAAGTATATAAAAAAACTAAGCAAATGGTATGATGATCTCCCTCTGTGTTAATGGCCCCACTTCAGCAGCTGTCACTTAGTGGTCACTCATGTTTCTTCCGCACTGTCACCCACTCCCCACTTATGTATTATTCTAAGGAAAATTCCAGATTCCACGTCATTTCTTCAATAATGCTCTTTAAATCAGTATTAGCTTAGCTCCAGGCTACTCCTGTTTTAATACACTATGTTTCTTTTTTTTTTTTTTTCGAATTTATTTATTTTTATATTGTGGAGAAGGGGCAGGGAAAGAAGGCGGGGGAAGAGGTGAGTGACAGGGTCGGGCCAGTGGCATGGTACCACATTGGCTGTATCTAGGTAGAGGCAGTTTCAGGC